>JAJOOF010000344.1:0-143228 GCA_029582545.1 Solanum lignicaule | reverse complement strand
AATTCTAGAAACCCTAGGTTTGCTCATAATCATGGAATCAAGAATCTGACTGAATTCTAGGGACCTAATGGGTGAAAGGAACCCACTAGTGAAATCCCACATACTTGGTGACGAATTCCACGGAGAAATCTTTCGATTTCGGGGTTGGAAGTGAAGGAACCTTGCTGCGTTCTTGAACTAGGGTTCTTGACCTTTTTCTCCTCTCTTGATTCTAATTTTCTAAGTTTTGATTAATGATTTTGACTAATGTAAGTTCTAGTTATGTTTCTAGGCTTAAACTGATTAAAATCTCATGATTTAGTGTTTAAACAACGTATCTTAGGGGTTAAACGAAATAGGAAAAGACCAAAAGACCCCTGAATTAACTGCTGTCGGAGTGATCAACGGTTTGGACTGACGGGCCGTAGATCACTCCGACGGTCCGTCGATTGGATCCGTAGGTCGAGTTTGCCCGACAGGGCTTCACTAAAACGAGCATAACTTTTTACTCGGATGTCGGATTTTAGCAAACTTGGTGGAGTTGGAAAGATAATTCAATTATCTATCATGTCATAGGTCATGGGACACACAATTATTTTTGTACTAAAAGTTATGACCATTTGAAGTTGACCCAATCACAATATTCATCTAAATGGCTGCTACCCTCACCTACGGTCAGACCTACCGACCGTGGATCAAATGACGGTCTGTGCTGATCGACCGTAGTCTGTGTCAGAGGCTGGGTAAGGGAAGTCTCGATTCACGGACACAGACCACGGACCGTGGTCTGATCTACGGACCGTGGGTCTGTCCGTGAGTCGGGGTTGCAGTGGTGAACCACGGACCACCAGCACGGGCCGTGGTCTGACCTACAGTCCGTGGATGGTGACCGTAAGTTGCACCTGCAACTTCTCAAAATCTGCATTTTTGTCTGTTCCAAATACGGGGTGTTACAACTTACATCATAATCAACTCACATTCAATTAATCAACTCGACTCCCAACAACATAGGGGAGAATGACCTTTCAACAATATCAAAATTTACACCATAATTAAACACCTCCACCTTTCATGTGGATCAACAAGTTCATATACAATCTTCATCAACACAACCCTAGAATATTGCCTTTCAAGGCTAAGAATCAAGATCAACCCTAAATTCTAGAATTACCATACTAGATAGAGAGATATCATGATTCAACAACATAATAAGCATAAACATAATCAAATGTTAAGCTTCCATGATCAATCAAGTCATACCTTAGTTCACAATTTAGGAAGAAGGGGAAATCATGGGTCCAAGGGAAATTTTCATCAAAATCCATCAATAATCCATTAATTTAATCATAAATCACCAAAATCAATCATAATAAACCTTAATTAAACAATTGAATTCGTTTTGGAAGGAGACCCATGACTAGATTGAAAAACTCTAGAATTGGGGGATTCAAAAACATGATTTGAAGGGGCTTCTCGCTAATAGCTAACCAAGAATGAAAAGCATCCATACCTTAGATGTATAATCCTTCAAAATTCATATTGAAAAGATCCTTCCTTCAAGCTTTCCTTGATCTCTTTCATTGTTCTTCAATGGAGGTTCTAGAGAGAAAATTCTTGGAGGGAAGAGTAGTTGGGTTTTGATTTGGGATCTTGGGTTATAATGATTTAATGAGGTGTTTATGGACTTAAAATACTTTATATACATGTATAATTACAATATTAAATGACCCCTAATGGAAACTAATTAAAAAGGAATTAGTAGGAAATTACTTACCTTGGTCAAGATGTTTGGACAACTTACATGTGCACACCACGAGACCCCCATCCACGGACCGTGGATGGGACCATGCCCAGTACTGTGGGGTCGTGGTTTGGATCTGCAGCATGGTCTTGGTGGCCTTGACCTATAGAGCAAGACCACAAGTCGTAGATCAATCCACTGGCCATGGATTGCTTCCGTAGATCACAAGATTCTAGCAACTTTTGTGAACTTAGGCAGCCTTGGGTTTTAGACTTTAGGGTCCTTCCCAAGGACCCTTGGTTGGTCTTTGGCAGTTCGTACCTTGACTTCTAACCCCTAGACATCTCAACCTAAGCTCAGGAACTAAATATACAACCTAAAACAAAACATTGAACTCAGAAGCTCACACATTAGGCTCTAGTTTCACCTACTAGTTTCCATTAGACTCTATCTTAGTCTTACTAGACTTCCATGTTGTTACATTAAGCTTGAAAGGAACTGAAAGAAAAAACCTGGTCTCAACTAAACTGAACTTATTTCAATATAAAGCAATAATATGAATGCAGAATAGAAAAAATCTTTTAAAACATGTATAACAACTCTGTGTATTTAGAAATACAATCGTAACTCTGTTTGTGTGCAAAGATACAATATAAACTCTGTAATGTATATAAAAATAAAATTTACTTCTGTATATAAATGAATACAAAATAATTATGTGGGAGTTTCTCTAACGACAACCATCACTTAAGAGCTATTATAATGATACAACGTTTTGCCCCACGCTGCCAGGGCCGTCCTATACCTTGCCGAGGGTATAGAACCTGACTACTAAGTGGATCCAATAGTCTATGTTAAAAAGCACTAAGGAATAATCTAAAAAGTATGACATTTTTCTACTCATTATGGCTGCATGGTTTATGGGGACTGGGAGGTTTCTGAACTCTTCCGCATATCGATGCTCATTACTAGTCCCAAAATATAATACTAGCTCTTATGTTTAAAAACATAACTTGTTTCTGTGGTTTGAGATAATTGCTCAAATCTTAGCTCAAAGGCTCTTTTTGGAAATCAAAGTTTCCTCTCTTGCAGAATTGTGAAAGCATTTACTCTTTAGTGAAAACTAGCTCAAAATCTCTTTTGGAAATCCCAGTTTCCTTTCTTCTTTAAATGTGAAAACATTTTACTCTTTCGGAATACATAGTCCCGATATACTCTTTTGAAGAAATGAACTTCAATCCTTACTCTTTCCCCAACTCAAAAGTCAAGTCTTAAAACAAAGTTAAAACGCTTGTAAAAGACTTTTGGAAAGCCCTATGAACTTCTCTTTACTTGACTCTTAACTTTACTTGAATTGAATTATCAATCCAAGGCTCATGATCTCATGTTATGGATGATTTCATGGTTTTTAGATGTACCTTAGAGTGTTGGAATCAACTACGAAACATAGGTACGTTACAAGGGAACTTGTATGGAAAGAAGAAGGAAAAAGTAGAAAACCTGGCGTCCCTGGAACTCTGAGTGGCGCGGTGCGCCAAACCCAAAACTTCAGAACTAAAGTTGGGGCATACTAGCTGGCGCGGCACACCAGGGGCCCAACTACAAAACATCTTCTAGGGGGTTCTGAGTGGCGCAGCGCCCCTGCTCCCTCCCTAGGTTTTTGACTAGTTTTCTTGCTCGTTGTTCAACTCTAAACTCAATTGGATCTTTCCCCAAACACTTAGATTCAACTACATAATCAAAATATGCAAAAATCTACTAAAAAACACATAATTTCATGAATCTAAATCAAGAACTCCTCAACAACTCCAACAATCAAGAACCCAATAGAAACTTCAAAAAAACCTATCAAATACTCAATTTCTAAACCTTCAAGAATCTAAATTCGCTGAATTAAATCATGATTGGCACGTGTGTGAACTAACCCGACGCTATTTCATCTCTGATGTTTGCGTACTCAAGACAAAACTTCCAATTCAAGTGTCTACAATCGTACAATAGTAATATAACCCAACCGAATGGGTTGATGTCGACTGCCAAGGGACTGGTTTTTAGAATTAATAGAAAAATAAAATTTAGTTCTAATTAGTCATAGCTATAGACATTATCGAATATAAACGTACTAAATTTAAAAGGGGTGACGCAAGCGTCAATTATCATTAGAGGTTTTGTATTAATTAACAACTACAAACAAGAAAAATATACGAAGGCTAGATAGAGAGACGGGGTTCTTGGGATGTGATAGGAATACGGGATAAACTAAATTGTCGGGTACATGCTTTTTATGGTAGATTGTTGAACATTTGTGACTAGGCTTGACTATAGTGGGGGTAAATTCACTCTTGAGAAACTTACCACGAAATAACTCGGTTTCTATCGAACACCGAGTTGCCGCATTAGGCACAACCTCTGCCTTAGCCCATTCACTCTCTCGGGCTGAATGTGTGGGAGAAGGACTAGGATTCACTTTCTCAAGCTGAAACCATGTCGATGCAGTACCATCGACAATCAATTTAGTAGTCATAGTTTTACGACCTCTCTCTCGAGCAAGCCGAAAAGACTAAGATGTAATCGTATTTGCAACTACAACTCCATTAAGTTCATACACAACTACTAAATGAAAAAACATTTAAACAACAAAATCACACCCTAAGAATTAGGGTTTTAGCTAGACAGGTAAAAGAGATAAACAAATTTTACCATTACCAGAGTCCATCAACTGGGTATGGAGGATTAAGTTTTAAAACACGTCAAGTGTGAAGAATCTTCGAGACCCAAGTCCAATTTCTTGGAGTTGAAACCCTTTGAATCTTCAAGGTCTTAGAACAAAGTCTCCAAAACCCTCTAAAACTTAAACTCTCTAAAACCTGTAAAAAGTTCTAATAATAATAATGATATGATACTAAGCTAGAAATTTAAAAAAGTATTTATAGTGTTTGAAAATCTGCTGCAAAGGACCCTTCGGCGAAGTTAGTTGGGAACGCCGAAACATTCAGCGATCTGCCGTTTGATCGATTTCATTGCCTTCCTGCTTTAGCCTTTAACCTCTTCGCATTTTGAGTCATTGGGAGATATGGTACTGCTTCGCAGAACCATTCGGCGACACGCTGACTGCTTAATTCATTGCCAACTTGAGCTTTTCTTTCAAGGCTCAGCACACTGGAACAAAAGCCGATATCCAAGCCGATCAGTGACTCGCCAACTGGGCTCGGCTATCTTCAGGCCTTCATTTCTTCATTCTTTTCAGCCGTCTTGTTCCTTCTTACCAAGTAGTGTCCATGCTTTGCCTCAAACTCTTAATACCTGAAACTTCAGGATTTTCATCAGATATTGAGACAAAATATGCATTTGAGGACACTAATTCTATCAAAATATAGCCCTAAATAAGTCCAATTTGTGGACTCATCAACACCCCCAACTTAAACTTTTGCTTGTCCTCAAGTAAAACTCAAGTTCAGCAGTTCTAAAAAAATGTCTCAAATAGTGCTACCCAAGACTCGATCATAAATGTACACAACACGACTCAATTAACTCAAGCAAGGATCAATTGTGTACCCAAAGATTCAATTTGTGACTCACCATTACTCAAGCAAAGATCAATTGTGTACGCAATACTTGCTTCAAATGCAATTTCACGCTCAACAAAAGTATTTGAATGCCCTCACACAAAGGATGATTCCATATTTACACACAAAAGTTTAATCATTTAAAGTTTCGGAATCAAATGCAACGCTCACTCTCTCAAAAAGAAGAACACTATGCATGCTTTCGCCAAGAGGTTTGCCCGTATTTTCCAATCGACATTTGTTTCAGCTCATTCAAGATCAAAAAGGTCTTTACAAGGCTTATAACTGGGCTGAGTGCAAAGAGATGGTAATTTAGGCTTAGTGACTTTCATCCTTATGAAATGTGGTGCTCACAACACTTCCTTTCTCTTCCTTCATCATTTTCTTTAGTGCTCATAAGTCATCCTATTGTTCACTTTCCATGGATTGTTCAGGAACCCCATTTCTGTTGTATTTTATTCCACAACTTTTCTTTTTCATTCTTTTATTCTCTTTTTATCTTTTTTATTATTATTATTATGGACGGGTTCCATTTTTCTCAACACAATATGTTAAACGAAACTTTCCTTGCACTTCTTGACTTGTCCTTCTCCTTTTACCACACCCCCAACTTAGGCTTTTGGCCTAAGTTGGCTATTCAATCAACCACAAATCAAGAGGACTAAGGGTAATGGGTCAAGATAGGTCATGTTGTCATCAAGTTTCTTCCAAAGATAGGTAAGGTTTAGGGGGTGTTCAATAGAGGTTCACACATTCACATGGTAGGCCACAAAAGAGGTATATGTCAAATTGGCTCACACTCTTCGAAGTTGCCTAAGATCATATCAAGAGATCGCCTTACTTAGTCGACCGGACCAACGGGGAAAATTCTAGGTGTTGTCATGCAAAGTTCACAGTAAGGTTATCACACAAGGCATCGACACTAAAGTCAAACAAGACTCCACACTTTTTCTAGTGTGCAACGTTCATAGCAAGAGAATCAATTTGATACATGGCTAATCACAAATAGATGCAAAGAGTTCACATATTGTATATGTAACTTCATTTGGTATCATCATAGCCGTACACTCATGTTCGTTCAATTATGAGCAATATTCAAGTCATTGGTGTTGATCAAAATCGACACATAAATTTGCTAAAGAACAACCACTATCAAGTACATACAAGAGGTGGAAAAAATTTAAAATTAAAATAAAAGGAGCCATAAGCTCAAACATCCACAAGAAGCAGTGTAAAACACAACATTATGATTCACAACACAACAAGAATATAGCACACCAAGGTGGGCCACAACCCACCACAATTAAAATCGTTTGTCCTCAAATGCAAATAATAAAATATCCAAAATGTAGATTAAAGAAAGACAAAGAGGGAGGTAAAGAGGGGATCCTGTCTAAGTGGTCGCTCCGTCTGTCTGGGCATCAGTGCTCGATACGTAAGCCTGGACTTGGATAATAGTCCCCGGAGCTACTTCAGAATGTTCTGTGGCAACTGACTTACTAATATTGTCCAAGTCATGAGCCAAAAGGAATGTATAGTTGTGTAGAATCCATGAGTCCACAAAGGGACAGTGGGATCGCGGGGAACAAATCTTTTGCTGGAAGGATTTACTTCATTTGTATCTTTCCTAAAAAATTTCGCTCTTATCTGTCGGGGTGGCATGGTTCTCCCTGCAACTTTAGGTCTAGCCATGTCTGCAAAGCTTCGAGGGAAAGTTAGAAAATATTCGACAAACAAAACAAGGTCAATCAGCTGCAGGCACACTTACCAATCCTTTCAGTGAGTCGCCGAATACTCTTAGCGAGTAAGGGGTTGCCAATCAAAGGTTGCAGTGCAGTGGGGGTTCAAGGGTTGCAGACAAAGGGAGAACAAGAAGACTTTCGTCGATTCATCGAGTGCTTTTGGCGAACTCATGCTTCTCGCCAAAAGGTTTAGAAACCAACAAAACATATAGCATGAAATTAAAGGCGAGATGGGGTCATTAGGCGAGCCGTAGAGTGGTTCAGCTAGCTCAACCTAGCTCACCCAATGTGCCTTCATGCAACCCACCTTATCGAATTCAACCCCGCAACCCCTAAAAACAAAATCAAGGCATGCACAACTAAAATTAGGCTTAGACCCAATGACACTCATTCACAACCCATAATTTTTCATCTCCTTCAAGGTACAATTTTCAGGAATTAACTATTTAACTTCGTATGGGTAAAATTAGAAAATCTAACAGGCAAATAAAATATTTTAATCCTACCAGAGAGGCCCATCACACATCAACAAGGTAATATCATTGCATTGAGTACAAAATCGATAGAAAGAACTCAGAGTTTGGGAACCAAACTTTCGTGCTGACTAAAATGAAATTGAATCGCTAGGCAGCACTATAATCCAAGTTCCGAGCACAAGAATGCCACAGAGTCAAGACAAAATTCAGACTTAGAGAACTTGGCATACAACTCTCTATCCTTTAGAGTTTGGAGAACTATTCTGAGATGGCTAGCATGATCTTTCTCATTCCTTGAATAGATTAGTATGTCATCAATGAACACGATAACAAACATATCTAAATAAGGCTTGAATACTCTATTCATAAGGTCCATGAATGCTACAGGTGCATAATTTAAACCGAACGACATGAACTAAAACTCATAATGACCATAACGGGTCCTGAAAGTTATCTTTGGAATAGCACATTCCCTTACTCTTAACTGATGGTAGCTAGATCTAAGGTCTATCATAGAGAAACAAGTTCCACCCTGAAGTTGATCGAAGTGATCATCAATTCTCGGATGAGGGTACTTATTCTTAATGGTAACCTTGTTCAACTGACGGTAATCTATACACATCCTAAGGGAACCATCCTTTTTCCTCACAAACAAGACTTAAGTGCCCCAAGGCCAGACACTTGGTTGAATGAAACTTTTCTCTAGGAGATCTTTTAACTACTCTTTTAACTCTGCTGGTGCCATCGTATATGGCAGAATAGATACAGGATGAGTATCAGGAAAAATATCTATACTAAAGTCTATTTCTCTCTTAGGAGGGACTCCGGGAAGATCATATGGAAAGACATTTGGAAACTCTTTTACTACTAAAACTGACTAAATATGACGTATCTCAACACTAGAGTCATTAACTCGGACTAAGTGATAGACACTCCCCTTGGAAACTAACTTTCTCGCCTTAAGGTATGAAATAAAATGAACCTTAGGCACTGCTGAACTACTCATCCACTCTATAACTGGTTCATTAGGAAACTGGAACTTGACAACTCAAGTTCTATAATCAACTGAGGCATAACAGGAATGAAGCTAGTTCATACCTAGAATGACATCAAAATCTTCCATGTCTAACTCAACTAAATCAGCCATGGTGCTCTTGTGATTGACGGAAATTGTACAATCATGAACGACTCTCTCTCGTATAATAGACTCACCAACATGTGTAGAAATACTGAAGGGCTCACTAAGTTGCTCAGGAAGAACATCAAAATTCATCACAACATAAGGAGTTTCAAAGGATAAACTCATTCCTGGATCTAGCAAATCATAAACATCAAAGTTAAAGACTTGGATCATACCAGTGACAACATCTGGTAAATCATCATGCTCTTGGGGATTGGTGATAGCATAAAGATAGTTTCCTTCTCCGTTTTACCCTGAATGAGCTCCTATAGATGCAGCTCTTTCTGGTGGTGAAACTGAAGAAAACTGGGATTTATTTCCCCCATTACCGTTACCCTGCCTGTTCTTTTGACACTCTCTCATAAAATGACCATTCTAGCCACACTTGAAGCAACCAGTGGAGCCATCACGACACATCCCTGAGTGGTTCCTCCCAGACTTAGCACATGCATGAGGCTTACTACCCTCTTATGCCATGCATCCATGAGAATAGGAAGGTTTAGCTCTAAAATTTTGACTATTGCACTTACTTTTATTTTTTGGTACAAGTGACTAGCAGATGATAGAGCATGTCCCTTTTGTTTCTGTTGGAAGGAAGACCAGTTGGCATTACTCTTTTGCTTCCCGGACTCATTCTGTCATGTCTTAGCCCTCTTATTCTTAAACTCTTCTCTATCCCTCAACTTGTCCTCCTCAAGTTGTTGCACATGAATCATTAGCCTTGCTATATCCATTTCCTGTATCAGCATAGTTGCCTTGGCTTCCTTGCTTGACAACTGAGAATACCCAGCAACCAATAAACTCATCCTGCTTCTCATGTCACCAACCATCTCCGGAGCATAGAGAAAATGTTGTGTGAAGTTCAGACAATACTCATGAACGCTCAAGGAATCCTGCTTAAGAATGAGGAACTCTCGTACCTTTGCTTCTCTCAGCTCTCGAGGGAAGAAATGCTCCAAGAAGGTCTCCTCAAAACAAGCCCAATTCACAGGTGGTGCACCCTAAGCTCGGTTCTTCTTCCATTGATCAAACCAAATTCTAGTAATACCCTTCATTTGGTATGCACCTTGTTCCACCCTATCAGTATCAGCAACATGCATGATCTCAAAAACCTTTTGAAGCTACTTAACAAAGTTTTCTAGATCCTCAGTAACACTTGAACCAGTGAAGCTCGGATCCTTGAAGTGTCAGCTACTTACTGTCGATTCTCTCTTTGTTGCCCAGCATGGTTGGTCAGAACTTGGCTTAACATCCGGATAGCTTTACGGATATCGACATTTGTGACCTCTCCTTGGGGTTGCACTTCTGGTGCATTAGGTACCCCTTGTTCCTGTGGCTCAACATTCCTTCTAGCCGAAAGACCTTTGACAACTCTTCGTGGAGGAATAATCTAAAAGACACACGTAAGCACGAGTTAGAAGAAACTTTTTATAGAGATTACTCTATCGGACGAAATGAGTATGAAAGAAGTGAGATAGTTCCTTATTGTCACAGCCTCCTAATTATAGATGTGGCGCACTTCAGACTAATAACTAGGACTCTACAGGCACGATTTCATAGACTCCCTAGCACTCTTGAACTCCATGTTCTGATACCAAGTTTTTCATGCCCCGAGCGTACACCCTGGTTGGGACATGCACTCGAGAACCATTTCTGGCCCCAAGCGAACCCTTGGCCTGGCTTAACTCTTAGCGGAAGACTAACTCATGATAAAATACTTTTAAAAGTAAACCGAAGTACTCAATAGATAACTTAGAATGTATTAAATAGCATTCAACTTAGCAAAAGTAACAACTCAAGATTCAACAAAAGCCAATAACAAGATAGTGACAAATGAACTAACTAAGTGTCTAGGAAGCCTCTAATAACTGAGATGGATGTCGGGACAAGACCCACGATATCCTAATGAACTAAAATACTGAAACACCAATAATAGGGGATCCTCTGGAAATAAGGAGGCTCACCAACAAACTCTAGAGTTCAACTAGAATCAATGATGCGATGAATGCTGATCCTGGTTACCTATATCTACATCATTAAAAGATGCAGACCTAATGGCATCAGTACATTGAATGTACGAGCATGCGAGGGGAAATCTAAACAACACATAATTTTGAAAGAAACTGAAAGAGCAAACCTGGTCTCAACTGAACTGAACTTAACTCATATCAATATAAAACAATAATATGAATGCAGTATAGAGAAAAGCTTTTAAAACATGGATAACTACTCTATGTATTTAGAAATACAATAGTAACTCTGTATGTATGAAACAAGACAATATAAACTTTGGAAGTATATAAAAATACAATTTGCTTATGTGGATATAAGAATACAAAACACTTATGTGGTAGTTTTTGTAACCAACAACTATCACTTAAGAGCTATTGTGATGATACAACATTTTACCTCACACTGTCAGGGCCGTCCTATACCTTGCCGAGGGTATAGATCTTGAATACAAAGTGGATCCACTAGTTTATGCTAAAAAGCACTAAGGAATCATCTAAAAAGTATGACCCTTTTCTACCCATGATGGCTACATGGTTTATGGAAGCTGGGAGTTGTCTGAACTCCCCCCATATCGGTGCTCAATACTACTCCCAAAATATAATACTAGGTCTTATTTTTAAAAACATAACTTCTTTCTATCGTTCGACATAATTGCTCAAAACTTAGCTCAAAGTCTTTTCTTGGAAAACAAAGTTTCCTCTCCTGCTTAATTGTGAAATCATTTACTCTTTACTGAAAACTAGCTCAGAGGCTCTTTTGGAAATCTCAGTTTCCTTTCTTGTTTAAATGTGACAACATTTTAATCTTTGGGAGTACATAATCCCGATATACTCTTTTGAAGAAATAAACTTCAATCCTTACTCTTTACTCAACTCAAAAATCAAGTATTAAAACAATGTTAAAATGTCCATAAAAGACTTTTAGAAAATTCTATGAACTTCTCTTCACTTGACTCTTAACTTTCCTGATTTGAATTAGGGATTAAAGTCTCATGATCTCATGTGATGCATGCTTTCATGTATTTTAGACGTACCTTAGAGTGTAGGAATCAACAAGGAAACATAGGTACGTTACAAGGGAACTACTACGGAAAGAAGTGGAAAAAAGTAAAAGACCTGGCGTCCCTAGCGCTTTGAGTGGCGCAGGGCGCCAGACCCAAAACTTCAGAGCTGAAGTTGGGGCACACTGGCCAGTGCGGTGCCCCATGACCCCAACTACAGAACATCTTCTGGGGCTCTCTGAGTGGCGCGGCGCCCCAGCTCCCTCCCCAAGTTTTGGATGATTCTTGTTGCTCGTTTTTCAACTCTAAACTCAATTGGGTCTTTCCCCAAACACTTAGATTCAACTACATAATAAAAATATGCAATAATCTACTGAAAACGACACCTAATTTTATGAATCTAAATCAAGAACTCCTCAACAACTCCAACAATCAAGAACTCAATTTCTAAACATTCAAGAATCTAAATTCACTAAAATAAATCATGATTGGCGTGTGGGTGATCTAACCGAATGCTATGTGATCTCACATACCTGGTAGGGATCACCCTTGACAAAATCCACATGCAATTCTTCAAGAGCTTGACGATTTTCTTGCTTCTCCTTCTCTTTTCTCGTCTTCTTTTCTTTTCTGACAAACCCTAACTTATTTTCAATAGCATAAACTGAATCCCAGTCGGGACCCCAAATTAATTCCCAAAAATGAATTTACTTAATTGGGCAGTGAAAAGACCACAATACCCTTCTAAAATGCAGTTTAGACTTTGCTTATCTAGACAGCTCAACTTCAATGGCGCATATCTCCCTCATACGAACTCAAAACTGAGCAAACTCAATGGCGTTGGAAAGATAATCCAAAGATCTTTCCTATGGTATCTTGTAGCACACCTAAATCATCAGGAACTAGGAGTTATAGTCGTTTGAATTTTACCCAAAACTCATACTTAACTTAACTTTGTCAAACTTTCCAAATTTGATTATTTCCAGAAACGGTTTCTTTCTATTTTCTAGTTCTTGTTAAAGCGGGATGTTGCAATATTTTCTTCTTCTTCTTCTTCCTCCTCAGACTTCTTTTTGTTCTTCTTCTTGTTTTTTTTGTTATTCTTTTGTTGGTATTGCAATTATTGTAGATTTCTTATTTGAAGAATTTGAGAAGGAAAAATATCAAATTTTAGATTAACATGTGATTTGAAAAGGTCTATGCTTTAGAAATTACTTAACGAGTAATTTTCAATCATTTCAATAAGTGATTAGTATTGTTTTGTGTGTATTATTCATTTAAAATTTCAATTTTTGTATATATTGTTCTTGTCACTGATGTATAATAATTTTTAGCAATTTACAACAATTGCTGAATAATTTGTTGAAATAGATACTGTTGTTAAATATATTTCAGCAACTACTATATCTATTTCAGTAGCTACTGAATAACTTACAACAATTATGATATTTTAATACAATTTTTTATGATCCATTTTTTTGTTCGTAACTTATAATATTATCAGGAGATAGAAGATCAGTAGGGGTTGATTGTCATGGTGAATGAATTGAGTCTAAAATGGTTATATTTGGTGTTGGAAGAGTAAAGAATCGGCCTTGACAATTGCGATGATTGTGCATTGAGATATCACATATGATGATTTTGCAAATAAAATCATTATTTATTGTAAATTAAATTGAGAGTTGGAAGACATTTCCATCACTTAAATGCACAGTTATGGTGAGAAGTACAACAACTTTTGTACTTGCTGTAGAAAATTTCAGCAATTGCTATAAAAAAAAAAGCCAACTTGTTTAATCGTTGTTGGAAAGTTCAGCAGTTGCTATAAAAAGTAAAACAATTTGCTTATTTGTTGTATCAAATTAAAAAAAAATTACAATCAATTCTAGATTTTCTTTTTAAATTAGCCAAAATAATCATATTTATTATTAAATATGATTGATATACTAATTAACGATCCATTTTTCAATTTAAGTTGATTACATGTGAAATTAGTTAATTGACCGTTTAATAACTTGAATTACTATCTTGTTGTGTAAGATTACTATCAAATCTATATTTCATTACATATGAGTGTTATAACGACAAATGACTATTTACTCATTATAAATTGATTACATGTAAAATTGTTATGGAATTAATTGGCTGGTATCACAAATAACTATCTCATTATACAATATCACTATCTAATATAAATTTTATTTTTAAATTAGATCAACACTACTCTATTTATCATTAAATATGAGTTTTACAACCAATTAACAGTCAATTAATCAATTAACTTGCCTACTTGTTAAAGATAATATCAACAATTGTTATATAAAGTACAATAACTTTCTTACTGTCTGTACAAAATGTTAGCAATTGCTACGAAAAGTACAATAATTTTCATACTTGTTGTAGAGAATTTCAGTAATTGCAATGAAAAGTGCAACAATTTGCCTATTTGTCGTAGAAAATTCAATTAAAATTACAATCCATTCTAGATTTTCTTGTTAAATTAGCCAAAATCTTCATATTTATTATTAAATATGTTTGATATTACTAATTAACGATCAATTTATTAGTTTAAGTTGATTACATGTGAAGTTACTTAATTGATATTTTGATATCTCAAATTACTACCTTTTTGTGTCATATTACTATCAAATCTACCTTTTATTTATAAGTTGGACCAAGACAACACTATCTATCATTACATATGACTGTTATAACCAGTAGACGATCATTTTCTCATTATAAGTTGATTATATGTGAAATTGTTATTGAATTGATCGTCTCGTTTCTAAAAGAACTATCTCATTGTACAAGATCACTATCAAATGTAAATTTTATTTTTAAATTAGATCCACACTACTCTATTTGTCATTAAATATCAGTGTTACAATCAATTAACGGTCAATTTATCAATTAACTTGCTTACATGTTAAAGAAAATTTCAACACTTGCTATACAAAGTACAATAACTTTCTTACTTGTTGTAGAAAATGTGAGAAATTTCTATGAAAAGTACAATAATTTTCGTACTTGTTTTAGAAGATTTTAGTAATTGCTGTAAAATATACAACAACTCTTTCAGTTGTTGTAGAAAATTTTAGCAATAGGTATGAAAAGTACAACAATTTGCTTATTTGTCGTAGTAAATTAAAATAAATTTTAAATCTATTTAGATTTTCTATTTAAATTAACCAAAATCATCATATTTATTATTAAATATGATTGATATAACTATTTAATGATTAATTTATCAATTTAAGTTGATTACATGTGAAATTACTTAACTGATATTTTGATATCTCTAATTACTATCTTTTTGTGTAAGATTATTATGAAATCTACCTTTTATTTATAAGTTGGACTAAGACTACTCTATTTATCATTACATATGAGTGTTATAATCAATAAATGATAATTTACTCATTGTAAGTTTATTACATGTGAAATTGTTATGGAATTGATTGTCTGGAATCTCAAAGAACTATCTCATTATATATGATCCAATATCTAATGTAAATTTTATGTTTAAATTAGGTCAACACTACTCTCTTTCTCATTATATATGTTACAGCCAATTAACAGTCAATTTATCAATTAATTTGGTTACTAGTTAAAGAAAATTTCAGCAAATTGTTATATAAAGTACAACAACTTCCTTACTTGCCGTAGAAAATTTCAGTAACTACTTTAAAAACTGCAACAACTTTTCAGTAATTACTATGAAAAATTGAGTAATTTTCATACTTGTTATACTAAATTTCAGCAATTACTTTAAAAGAAAGCAATGATGGGTCAAATCCTCTCCTTCAACAACACACAAAACAAAATCACTCTTCTTTTTTGATAATCTCAACAACACAATCAATTCAACTACTATTCAAAACCCATGAATATCAAAGTCAACTAAAAGAAAGCAAAATCATAAATTCATCAATTTTAAAATACCATATTCTCAAAAGTACAACAAAAATGCATTAAAATGTAACAAAATAGCAGCAACATGAATATTCACAAGCAGCCCCTTCTTCATCACACTTTCAACTCCTTTTTGAATTCCAATCAATCCACTTCATTTGTAATATTTTTTAAAAAAAAATTCACGTGTAAAAATGAAATATTTAACACAAAAAAACTATTCGAAAGATGATTAGAATATAATTTTACCTTTACTATGCATTATCTCCGAACACCAATTCTCCTTTTTTTATTTTATGAAATGAGTACATCATCTTGTTCCTCCTAAACTGCTCTATCATCTCTTTCTACATTTGTTGAACAAACATCTATTTCATGTTCTCATCCTTCTTCTTCTCAAAAATTTTCAAACTTCTGTTTTTTACTTCTTCTTCTTCTTCTCTTTGTCTTTGTGTATAGATTCTCCTTTTATACTTTTTAGTAGGAGTTGCTCATTTTTTTCTTGAGGTCATGATTTAAAAATAATAAAATCAAAATGTAATAATACAAAAATACATTCATTATCCCTTTAGATAATTTTGAAAGTTCATTCAAAACCACATAAAGAAATAAGGTAAACAATAATAAATGTAACAACTGTTGCTTTTCAAAATTATATTATAGTAGTTGCTGTAATAATCACAACACTTATTCTAATAATCACAATACTTGCTATAATAATCACAACACTTGTTGTAATAATCACAGAAATTGATGTAAATACAGGCATCATCTTTCTATGAACTTATTAAGTAAAGAAATGTAAGCAAAAAATGTAAGCAATGCAAATTTTTAGTGCAAATATATATGTTGATGAACATAGATGTAACCAGATAACATTTTAGAAGAGTTGGAACAACAAAGATGTTGATGACCACGTTCATGTGCTTAGACGATTCTAATATAGTTAACATCTACTGTAACGTATCAAACAAAGTAAGGAAAAAGGGAAATAGTGAAATCTTTCAAGTAAAAAAGAAAGAGTATACTTATGTTAAACAAATGTCAAAATCTATTAGAGTTATTAAATTGATGTGATTACAAAAACTCCATCTGTCTTCTCTTCACACTTCTTTTTAGTCCTAAAAACAGATTTTAAAAATCTGTCATTTGCCTCATTTTCATCTTAAAAAGAAATAGTAAATTCACTTCTAAGATGAAAAGCTATGTGGAATGGTATCCTATCATTATTATGTTGACGATAGACTTTGATTTATCGATTAGTAGTATACTTTTCAAGAATATTATCATGGATGCTATGAACAATTTTTTATTCTTTGCTTTAGCTGTTAGCTTGAGTTTTTATGATTGATTGATTGATAAGAGAAGTTTCCATGGAAGGAAAAAGATTATAAAATTCAAAAATAACACAAAAATTTATATACAAAAACAACCCAATCGATCTTCAACCTTTAAAATCTCAAAATCCTAACTATGAAAAAAAAAGAGTGTTACCATGAGGGGTAAATGAAGACGACGACGAAGAAGATCAAGATGAAGACGACAAATTTAAGTTGTAGCAACTTGAGAGGAAGGTAAGGAAGTCGCAACAATGGTCAATGAAGACACACCGAAGGGCTGTAGTCCCAAAGATACACGTTTTTTAGAGAAAGGGGAAGAAAATTAGGAATTAGGTTTATTTGATATCATTTAAAAGTTTATGAGTTTAAAAACTTACATTTTAGACACTAATTATTTTAAATACTAATTAAAAAAAATTGACTTTGAATCAGTCAAACTTGTCATCAATTTTAATTTGAACTGTTGTTACCTTCCCCTGCATTTTCTCAAAAAACATGGTATTAGAGCCAGATTTGAAGTGTCCTATGGTGTCTATGAAGCCGTGTCAGTAGGATATTATTTATGTTTTTCAGGGCACCACTTCTATAAATGAAGGACTACATACATTTAGGAAAAGTTTCCATTCTTTCATACTCTAAATTGTGCTGTAGAGCTGTGTCATAAAGAACTTACTCAAACTCGTGTGTTTCTCATATTCATTTGACTACCCCTCATACATAAGGTAGTTGAAAAGAAAATCTAGATCCTTATCAATGAATTACTCTGAAAAAAAGTCTTGAGAATGTCATGAGACTTCATAGGCGCTTGAGAGAAACCTGTGACTGAGCTTAAGTGTTCATATTCGAAAGAATGCACTCTTATTCATGTAAATCATGCGTTTGAGCTAAAAGCGAGATGTATTCCCAGACTTTTTTCTCTAAACCTCGTTTAAATTGAGGCCCCTGTGAGAAAGCGTGTTTTAGAGCTTTGGTAGTAATTGCACCTGAAAAGATAGTATGAGTTATGAGGGTATAAGTTGTAGTAGTAAAAGTTCCCAAAGTTAGAAGAATGCATGCATAAAGGGAGATAGTGATGAGGCAAATTATTTTATGGTTATCATGCACCTTGTAAGTTATTAGTGATGAGTCTTTCATTTTAGGTAGACTATGAAGTGATGAATTTGTGGAGATTTCATGATAGAAGGTAGAGTAATAGTTGGTAGTAAGGATAATTTAGAGTATACCTATAACAACCCGAAAATGTCTCAATTAATCCCAAACTATTCTTTAATTGCATATAATGTCGTACTGGTTGACTCTTAATTTTCATAGGTATCAAGGTAAATTATTTAGTGTGGGAATAAATTTGGATATCAATTAAGGTCACTAGAATCTCCTAGCACAAAGTTGAGTTGAAAGTTTCCTTACTGATTAAGTTTTGATATATGATTCTACTTGGGTCAATTTCAAATGATCACATCTCTTAGAATATAAAGAGTTACGTGATCCATAACCTATCAAATCAAATGTATCTGAATCTACTTTTTCCAATGCCACCAATTTCTCATCAATCCAATTTCTAAGTAAAATGTTATGACCGTTTTATTAATGCCACCATCTTTTTATCTATCATTCTCTTCTGTCTCAAACCCTAGGGAAAAACCCTCAGGAAAAATCAAAGTAGAAGACTACATTCAAGATTCTTTCAATCTTATTCAAGATTCTTCTTCAAGGGAGGTTCTTCTCCAAGAATTTCATTATTTCCAACTCAAATTCCTCCATACAATAATGAATCAGTAATGAAAATCATAATTATTGGCCATAGAGTTTCCAGAAACTAATTAAAGAAATCTCAAGAAAGGTTTTCTTGATTTTTCTCCTCCAGGCTAGGGTTTCAAGGCTTCTAACCAAGTTCTTCTTCAAGATTTGTTAAGAACCTTGTTCTTTCAGGTATGTAAAACTATCATAGTGTTGGACTAGTTAGCCCTCAAGCCCTACATCTACTTTCAAATCAGTAAAAGACTAACTAGGGTTCTACCCCTACATTTGAGTATTCTTGAGATGAGTTAATTTTGAGTTCTCGAGTACCAATTTCTTTTTGAAATTATACTCCTAATTATTGAATTCCTATATGTTATGCATTAACATTCTTGAGTTGAGTCGTTCATGTCCATAATTCCGTATGAACCCTATGATTTTAGTAATAAATTTTGAGAAGCTTTTTAAAGTTAACACTTGAGTTTTAAATTGAGTAAGAATTTTGAGAAAGAGTCGTATTCATGAGTTTCTATATTGTTATTTAGGTCCTCAAGTTGAATCGTTCATGTCCATATTTCCGCATGAACATTATGTATTGAGTTATAACTCTAGAGAGTCTTTGAAAGCCAATCATTGTGTTTCAAATTGAGTTTTGAGAAAAAGTTTAAAGGTTCTATTTCATAAAGACTTAAGAGTTTCTAATATTATATATATATATATATATATATTTATATGTAAATATATACATATATATATTTATATATACATAAATATATATTCATATACATATGTACCTATGTTAATTATTGGACTTGAAAGATAAGTTCATAAGTGCATATTTTAGACAAGGTAAACACGTCTCATTTTTTGAAAAATATTTCAAGTAATGTAGGAAGTCTATTCTTTGTAATGGGTGAATTCAGCACAAGTTATATTAATTATTTTGGGAGTAGTATCGAGCACCGAGTTGGCTTAGAGTCTTTTATAACTCAAAAGTCTCATAAATCTACGTAGCCATCGTAGAATAGGATAGCATTGATTCTTCATGCGACTCCTCACCACCTCTGAGAAGGCATATAGTTGAATCCATAGTGTTGATATCATCCTATACCCCGACAAAGTATAGGATGACCCTAGCAAGGTGAGACGAAACATTGTATCATTGCTAGGCTCGTGGTAATAGTTGTCGGTTCGAGAAACTCCTTACAAGTAAAGTATATTATTTTCATGTTGCTTTCATTGTTTATTTTATTCTAAAGCTTAAACGGTTTTCACTTCATGTTCATGTATTGATTCAGTTGAGTTGTTTTGAGTCATTCAATTCACTTATTTGTTTACTCAACCATATTACATACTCGTACATTCCATGTACTAATGTAATTCAACCTACATTCTTTTATGATGTAGATATAGGTATTCATAATTTTCAACCATTCGGTGATCTAATTCCACACTCTTGTTAGGTTTTGTGAGCCCCCTTTTATTCCAGAGAACTTCACAGTTACTTTTCAGTTAGTAGTTTTGCGGTGTCGTGGGTCTTGTCCTGGCATCCTTCCTTAATAGTAGAGGCTTCATAGATAGATAGTCTTGGAGAGTCTTTCAGTTTCAAATATTTTATTTAAAACTTAAGTTTCATACTAAGTATAATCGACAAAGTTTTGATATTCAAAAAACTGTTTTTAAATGTTTCTTTCAGTTTAATGCCTATGTATGCTCAAGTTAGTCTTCCGCTTGTAGTCAATCAGAATGATAGTTTGCTTAGGGGCCATAATTGGTACTTCAGTGCCGGCCACATAAAGGGTATAGGTTCGGGTCGTGACATACTTTAACCTTAAAGAAGTTTATGATAAGCCGTCAATGCATTAGTATCGGCAAAGTATAAGGGTTGAATAGAAGCGCTGAGTATTCGTGATGCGATATATTTAATCTAGGCTTATGATTTTTAAAAGAAGATCCATATGGTTTTAAGAGGAATATAGAACTAATTAAGTAATGATAGATAGTAATTAGGTAAATAGTACATAAGTTGTGCAAGTGATTGTGGGTAATATATAAATAGGTAGAATTAACGTAGAGACTGACTAGTTGTCATGAAGTCTTAGTAGACGAGTATTTATTAATTTTATTTATTAGTTATGAGTTAGTATAGTATGTGAGCAATTATATGAATATTCGTGTTTAGTAATAAACACTAGGATTGAAATTGAGATGATTGTCGTTGTCAAAAATTTGACAACATAAGGGTGATAATGTTAATTTTGAGATCTAATCAGACAGACTTGACATAGAGTAGATGCAGAATGAAGATGTTATTTGTAATGAATATGAGTGGTACAAGAGTGAGATTCTGACTTTTAAATGAGAGAAATGAAGTATGACTAAGGTACTACATTAACAAGAGTTTTAAGTGGTGTAGCCGAGATCGTATGTAGTCAGATGATGTTCTACTTAAGGTTATCAGTTTTCATGTGTGTGTAGATAGTATATTTGAGCTATTAATATGGAATAGGCTGATGTAAGCATTATTTTTTTAAAAAATTAGATAAAGGGACCTTATAAGCTAACAAGAAAAGGTTAAGAGAAGAATCTGAGAAAGAGGTCTCAGAAGGAATCAAAGTACCTACATCAGGGGAGTTTAGTATCCATAAGATAAGCCTTTCCTAAGTACTAGAGTAAAGAAAATGTAGACTAGTTTAGAATGATGGAATAGATTCATAGTTTTAAAACGTCAGGTTCACACCTAAGGGGCAGATAATAAGATGAGAAATCAAGTCAAGTGTTGAGAATGAGATAGTTATGTCTTAAAAAAGAGTTAAGAAGGTACATCAATCCATTCATATTCTAGAGTATTCCTCAAATTTTAGTAATTACAACATCATTATGATGTTCTTGTATCAGAATTGTGCTCATGACCTATGCTTAGGCACTTTACAAAGATTCACATCGATCCTCAGTTTCAAGAATGAGGGGCAAAGACTTTATTCCATTAACCTCAAGCTTACTCCATAAAGTTATCGATATTAGCCCCATGATATGAACCTATTCATATAAGCACTCATGTCTCATAATATGCTCAGTCTCGAAAGTTTATGATTTTCTCTCAAATGTATTGTGCTTGTGATATTTTTCCCTAGAGCTGTTTTAGTAATTCTTTTTAGTTTTGACAGTGGTGTTGTTGAGATTATTTGTATACAGGATAGAGAAGAGGATTGTTACTTCTTATTGTGAGAGAGATTGTGTGCTTATTCCATCTAAGATTTTTAATGTAGAGGAAGAAGGAGATAAGGTTTGACGATGTGTAATAAGTCCGTTTCCTTGTATTACTACTTGAATGTTAAGATGGTAGAAGTGATGTATCACGACCAAGGGGTACCCCCTAGATGTAACATGGCGTATAGAACCCCGACGGACTCCATACAAGCCACTTAGCTATCATAACACAAGAAATAGAACAATAAGAGTAAAACAATAGTCCAAGTCCAAAACATTTTATAAAAGCAAAGCGGAAGTGTATTACACTTTTCTCATCATAGTCATCTAATACAATAGAATGAAATTAGGACTAGACCATACATCATGTCTAAAAGATAAATACATGGAAAGGAACTACAACAAGTAAAATTCAACCTCGAATCATGAGGACGCTCCCAAGCTCGGAAATATCTCAAGTCTACCTCTTGCCATGAAACCAATGACCCTGACTGTCGTACCCTACATTTGGGTAAAATATAGGCAAGAGTATGCGTTAATACAAAACAGTGTACCAGTATGATAGCCATGCAAAAAACATTAAAATCATGCTAAAAGGGATATTTGATTTCATGACATGCAATTGACCAAGCTAAAACACGATATAAGAGAGATAGAAAAGATAAGTCATAATACCATGGTCAATGCTAGGTAACTTCATCTTTAAAACCTTTGAAATCATATGTGATACTTCTTGAAGTAACCTTAGTTCATTATTACTTGTCGGGAATTAGACTTAACCAACATAGAGACCATGTGAACTATAACATGATCCCCCGGTGTCTCTCACACCGAAAATTGTTGTTCTACTTGCCAAGGTAAGGACCATGAACTTCTAGCATAAGTGGATCAACTAGCTAATAAACCTATGGAGCCAAATAGTTAAGGAATAATGAGATTGCTACTAGAAACCCGCCTCTACTAGCAGGGGAGCTTCTTTCTCATGAGATTGTTTCTATAAACTTGACATCTACTATGGGATAGCTTCCATCTAATTATCAATATCCCCTCAGGTCTAATAATAAATTCCATGGAATAGCCATTTCTTACTTGACCTCATTAATCATGGAAAGGTGCCCTTAGACAACCAATCCTAGCTAGTTCATTATGATAGCTTTTACTCTTTGATTCAAATAGGTGAGAAGTCCTTTCAACCTAAGAATGATTTCTACATGAAAAAACCTTTCACATCATGCTATTCTGTGTTTATGAGAATATACTTTCACAAGACAACATCATCATTGGTACTTTACTATCAAAGAACCCTTACAACATTTGCTTGGATTTCGTAAGAAAATGCATAAGTACATAATTTACCTCTTGAGGTTCAAAACCAACTTTAAATCACCAACACTTAGAACACATGGGTTACATATGGATTTCATAATAAATACATGTAAAGCTTGCAATATATGATTAATTTCATAAAACTCGTCCTTGAGATCAAAATCCTACATCATATGATTCATAACTTGAAAACATGGAGATTACATGGGTTAATGGATAAATCATCATAAAATCATCATATTTCATCAATTTATGCATAAGAGTCATAATTCAAACATGTAAATCAATAGTGAAAAGAACCCATGATAATTGAAGAAAACCCTAACTCAATTGGGGAATTCTAACTTTGAAATAAAGGGATTTGGGAACTCCATGAATGGAATGAATCCATGGATGAAAACTCTAATAACTATAATCCAAAAGCTAGCCTTTAATGGAGGAATTGAGACCTTTACTTGAAACCCTAGGTTGAATCTTCTTCTTCAAGTTTCTATAGAGAGAAATATATTGGAGAGTTCTTTTTTTGTGAATTTGTAAGAATGAAGTGAATGGGTTAATTTGGGGGATCGAAGATTCTTATATTGGGGTCTTAGGGAAGGTTAAAATGGCGTAGTATAGGAACTAATTATTTAGGAAAAGACTCAACTACCCCTGAACTAATTGTCAGCCGTCACCGACCTACCAACCATGACCCAAGTTGACGGACCATCGTCTAGCCTATGGTCTATCCTGGTGGACCGTCGTTCGTCATCAGAAAGATGATCTTAAGAAGGGACAACCACAGACAGTGGTCTAGACTACGGTTTGTAGGTCAGGCCATGGTCCTGAGTGTCTGATCTCCCTTAGGCAGGGCCATCCACGGACTACACCTATGGTCCGTGGCCCATCCACGGGCCGTGGGTGGCTCTCGTGACTGCAATTTTCCCAAAATTTCATCCTTTTCTCTTTTTTGAATATGGGGTGTTTGAATATCTCCCCCTTGGGACCATTCATCCTCGAATAAGATTCAAGTTGGTTCTAAAAGAGTAGGACAGGAACTAACAACCCAACCTAACAATGCAATGCATGGAATAAAAGAGAAACTATCGACTCCAAGCGAGGATGTTCTCAAAACATCACAAGAGGGGTTGTTAGGAACTAACAGGCCACCATGCATACAATGCATATATAAAAGTAGGAAACTCAAATTCCTCCATACAAAGAAATTCATTCTTCCCAACTCAAATTCCTCCATACAATTATGAATCACTAATGCAAATCATAATTTTTGGCCATAGAGTTTCAAGAAACTAACTCAAGAAATATCAAGAAAGGGTTTCTTGATTTTTCTCCTTCCAACTAGGGTTTCAAGGCTTGTAATCAAGTTCTTCTTCAAGATTCGTCATTAACCTTGTTCTTTCAGGTATGTAAGGCTATCATAGTATTGGACAACTTCGTCCTCATGCCCTACATCTACTTTAAAATTAGTAAAAGAGTAATCTAGGATCCTATCCCAAGATTTGAGTATTCTTGAGATAAGATGATTTTAGTTCTTGAGTTCCTGATTCTTTTTGAAATTCTGTTTCTAATTTTTGAATTTCTATATGTTATACATTGAGATTCTTGAGTTGATTCGTTGATGCGTATATTTCAGTATGAACCCTATGAATTGAGTATTCTTGTGATATGTAGTATCATTGAATTCTAAGTTCTTCAGTTATAAGCATTGAGTTTTCTATATTGTTATTAAAATCCCTGAGTTTAGTTATTGTAAAGATCCTTCAGTTGAGTTGTTCATGTTTTTATTGTAGCATGAATCCTATTTTGAGTTATAAATTTTGAAAATCTTTTAAACCCAACATTTTTGTTTTAACCTGAATTTTTGAGAAAGTAAAGAGAATTTTGAGTAGGAGTTTTTCAACATTATTAGTATGACAGTCAAGTATGCCATCAATGTTTAACCATTAAGGTATGTAGATATACCATCAATGTTTATGCAGTATGACTTCCAGAGTCATTAGTGATCATATCACAATAGGATTTTGATATATTTTTGAAAAAGAGTTTTTAAGTATGAATTGAATAAGAGTATAAGGGAACTAAGTATTCCTAAAGGTATCAGTTTTTAAACTGATAAAACAGAAACTTTGATTTCAAAATGATTTATAAGTTCAAAGATATTTCAACAGCAATTAGCTCTTTTAAAAGGATAGTTTGAGAAATTATCTCAAACCAGAGGAAGAGTAAGTTTTTAAACATTGAGCATAAGTATATATTATTGGGAATAGTATGGAGCACCGATATAGGGATGACTTCAGACAACCCTCATTCCTCATAAACCATATATGCTAACATGGGTACATTATCATACCTTTTAGATGAATCCTAAGTGCCTTCGTGAAGAGCTTACTGGATCCACATAGTTGAGGTGTTTTATACCTCGGCTAGGTATATGACATTTCTTGCAGCGTGGGTGAGACGTTGTATCATCGCGTAGCTCATAGTGATTGTTGTCAATTAGAGAATCTCCCAAATATAGTTCAAAGTATATTTTTATTATATCACTTAATATGTTGACTTCAGAGATGAGTAAGTATTTCTGTAAAGTTTTAATGATTTCACTCCTTTATTTGCTTACATAAATTGAGTATATATCTATATCTATTGCAGTCCTTTCTTTCAGTTATTTTTTATTCAGCTATATAACATACTCATACTTTCAATTTGCATTATTTAATGATGCAGATACATGTTATTAGGATCCTCAACAAGAGTTCATTGAGATCATTTCATCCGCGTTTGAATCAGACCTCATTGCTTCTTGAGGACTTCAAGTTTTTAGGGTTGTTACTAGTGGTTTTCTTGAGGATTCGTGAATCTTTTCCAAACACTCATCCTTGTATACATTAGAGGCTTCATAGATAAACAAGTTTAAAGAGTCTTTTACTTTTCAGAGGTTTTCTTTAAAATTTATGTTTAATACTCAGTATATTCAGAGAGTTTTGAGATTTAATGCACTCTTGATCTAGCATTTCTTTCAGTTTAATGTTTAGGTATGCTCAAGTTAGTTTTCCACTTGTAGTCATCTAGCATAAACGGTTACCTGGGGACCAACAATGGTTCTTGGGTTCCGGCCACGTCCAGGGTGTAGGTTCGGGTCATGAACAACTTTGTATTAGAGCCAGGTTTCAAGTGTCCAAGGTTGTCTATGAAGTCGTTTCAGTAGGATCTTATTTATGGTATAGAGGGCCCCACTTCTATAAATGAGGGAATATAGATATTTATGAAAATATCTCTTCTTTCATACTCTATATCATGCATTAGAGTTGTGTCCTAAGGAACTTATTCTAAATCATGTGTTTCTCATATTCATTTGACTACCCCTCATACTTAAGGTAGTTGAAAACCAAAGCCAGATCCGTATCAATGAATTACTCTCAGCAAAAGTCTTGAGAAAGTCATGAGACTCCATAGGGGCTTGAGAGAAGCTCGTGATTGAGCTTAAGTTTTCATATTCAAAAAAATACACTCCTATTCATGTGAATCGTGCGTTTGAGCTAAAAGCGAGATATATTCCTAGACTCTTTTCTCTAAACCTTGTTTCAGTTGAGACCCCTATGAGGAAACATGTTTTTAGAGCTTGGGTAGTAATTGCACCCGAAAAGATAGCATGAGTTATTAGGTTATAAGGTGTTGTAGTAAAAGTGCCCAAAGTTATGCAGAAGTTCAGTAATCTAAGAAAGGGAGATAGTGATGGGGCAAATTATGTTATTGTAATCATGTACCTAGTAAGTTATTAATGATTAGTCTTTCCTTTTAGGTAGACTAAGAAGTGATGAGTTGTGAAGATTTCATGATAGAAAGTAGAGTAATAGTTACTAGTAAGGATGATTTAGAGTATACTTTAACTAGAAAAAAGTTTATGATAAGGTGCCAATGCATTCGTATCAGCCAAGTATAAAGGTTAAATAGAAGAGTCGAGTATTCGTGATGCGATAGATTTAATCTATGCTTCTGATTTTTAAAAGGAGAGCCATATGGTTGTCAGAGGATTATAGAACTAATTAAGTAATGATATATATTAAGTGGGTAAAAGGTACTTAACTTTTGAAATGGATTTACGGTAATCTGTAAATAGGTAGAATGAACATAGAGACTGACTAGTTGTCATGAAGTCTTAGTGGGCAAGAATTTCTTAATTTTAGTTATTAGTAATGAGTTAATATAGTATGTGAAAATTATATTTATGGCTGTGTTTGGTAATAGACACTAGGCTTTAATTTGAGATGAGTGTCGTGGTAAAAAATATGGCAACATGAGGGTGATAATGTTAGTATTTAGATCTGATCTGGTAGACTTGACATAGAGTAGGTGAGGAATTAAGATGTTAGCTGTAGTGAATATGAGTGGTATAAGAGTGAGATTTTGATTTTTAAATTAGAGAAAAGATGTATGACTAAGTCACTAGATTAACAAGAGTTTTAAGAGGTCACCCGATATCTTATGTAGTCAGATGATGTTCTGCTTAAGTTTATGAGTTTTCATGTGTGACTAGATACTATATTTGAGCTATCAATATGGAATAGGCTGATGTAAGCATTATTTTTCTTTAAAACTAGATAAAGCGACCTTATAAGATAACAAGAAGAGGTTAAGAGAAGCATCTTAGAAAGATGTCTTAGAAGGAATCTTGGTACCTACATATGGGGAGTTCAGTAGCCATAAAATAAGTTTTTCCTAAGTATTAGAGTAAAGAAAATGTAGACTAGTTTAGAAATGATAGAATAGATTCATAGTTTTAAAACGTCAGGTTCAAACCTAAGAGGGGATGATATGATGAGAAATCAAGTCAAGTGTTGAGAATAAGATAGTTTTGTCTTTATAAAGAGCTAAAAAGGTAAATCAATCCATTAATACTCTAGCGTATTCCTCAGAATTCAGTCATTATAACATCATGATGATGTTCCTATATCAGAATTGTATTCATAAGCTATGCTGATACACTTCAGAGAGACTCACATCGATGCTCAGTTTCCATAATGAGGGGCAAAGACTTTAGCCCATTAAGTTGTAGCTTACTCGATAAAGTTATATATATAAGCCCTATGATTTGAGCCTATTCGTATAAGCACTCATGTCTCATAATATGCTCAGTCTCTGAAATTCATGATTTACTCTCAATGGCTAGGAACATAATTCTATATGATACATATTCTTATATCAGCTATCTCAAATGAATCGTGCTTATGATGTTTTTCCCTAGAGCTCTTTCAGTATTTTTTTTTGTTTTGAGAGTGGTGTTGTTGATAGTATTTGTGTGATGGATAGATAATAGGATTGTTACTTCTTATTCAGTTAGTGATAGTATGATTATTCCACCTAAGATTATAAATGTAGAGGAAGAAGGAGATAAGGTTTTACGATGAGTAATAAGTCAGTTTTATGGTAATATTGCATGAAAGTTAAGTTGGTAGAAGTGACCAGAGAATGAGGAATTCTTATAAGGGTTAGTTAGTATGAGGTCATGGAGGTCTTATAGTACTAGGCTTGAATGTGGTATTGGCAGTGTATGGATGAATGAATGATGTATCAAATGTTTCCTGATATGGGCTCAAGGTTGGTTGAAGGCAGATATAAGAAGAAGTATTCTTGGGATTAGATTCCCTATAGATGTATAAAACCTGCATCTTGTTTTTTAAATAAGTATAAACATCTCATGTTTAGCATCTTCTGATTTAGAGATTAAGCTTGAACAAAATAAGAGTAGACAATTTTACTTAGACCTTGTTAAGAGTAGTCATAAATCCTTGTAGGAGTTATGAGTTGCGCTAATGAGGTGCGGTATTCATAAAGAAGGGCATGGTTTAGAGGACTTTCTAGGCTTGAAAGCTAGCAGTTGTATTTCTTTAAGGAATAATAGTCTCATTCTTACTTGATGCACAAATTCTTTTGATTTATGTAAGATAACTTCAGATAGAGCTCGACAATGTTCAAAACAATATTGCTCTTGACTTATGTGCTATAGACGGCTCCAAACTTTTAGTATGATTTAGTTCTACCTATGTTAGGAGGGAAGTTCAAAAGTGAAAAAGATAGTAAGAGTAACTCCTTTTTAGAAAATATTCTACGAAGTAAGTCTTTCTCCAAGAATTCCATTATTTCGAACTCAAATTCCTCCATACAATTATGAATCACTAATGAAAATCATAATTCTTGGCCATAGAGTTTCAAGAAACTAAATGAAAAAATCTCAAGAAAGGTTTTCTATATTTTTCTCCTTCAAGTTAGTGTTTCAACGCCTCTGATCAAGTTCTTCTTTATGAGTCTTCAAAATTAATCAAGAACCATGAACTTCTAGGTATGTAAGGCTATCATAGTGTTGAACTAGTTCATACTCATGCCCTACATCTACTTTAAAATTAGTAAAAGATTAATCTAGGATTCTACCCCTAGATTTGAGTATTCTTGAGATAAGTTGATTTTAAGTTCTTGAGTTTTCGATTCTTTTTGAAATTCTATTCCTAATATTTGAATTGTTATATTTTATGCATTCAGATTATTGAGTTAATTCTTTCATGTCTATATTATAGCATGAAACCTATGAATTGGGTATTCTTGTGACAAGTAGTATCATTGAGTTCTAAGTTCTTAAGTTCAAGTTCTTGAGTTCTGAGTATTGAGTTTTCTATATAGTTATTAAGATCCTTCAGTTGAGTTGTTCATGTCTACATTTCAGAATGAATGCTATTTTGAGTTATAAATTTTGAGAATCTTTTAAAGACAACATTTTTGTTTTAAACTGAGTTTTGAGAAAGAGTTTCAAAACATGATCAGTATGATAGTCGAGTATGTCATCAATGTTTAAATTGTATGGTATCTAGATATACCATCTATGTTTATGCAGTATGACTTCCCGAGTCATCAATGATCATATCACAATATCATTTTGTTATATTTTTTAGAAAGAGTTTTCAAATATGAACTGAGTAAGAGTATAAGGGATCTAAGTATTCCCCAAGGTATCAGTGTTTACATTGATAATAGAGAAACTTTGATTTCTAAAAGAGTTATGACTTTAAAGATATTTCAAGAGTAGTTACCTCTTTTAACAGGATAGTTTGAGCAATTATCTCAAACTAGAGGAAGAGTATGCTTTAAAAATTGAGCATGAGTATATTTTATTGGGAGTAGTATGGAGAACCAATATAGAGAATAGTTTAGACAACTCACATTCCTCATAAACCATGTATGCCAAAAAGGGTACATGATCTTACTTTTTAGATGAATCCTAGGTGCCTTCCGGCAGAGCTTAGTGGATCCACTTGGTTGAGGTGTTCTATACCCCAAAAAGTATAAGACAGTTTTGGCAACATATGTGAGATGATGTATCATAAGGTAGCTCATAGTGATGGTTGTTGGTAGAGGATCTCCCAAATATAGTTAAAAGTATATTTTTATTATATCACTTAATATGCTCAAGGTAGAGATGAGTAATTATTTTTGTAAAGTTTTAAATTATTTCACTCCTTTATTTATGTACATCAACTAAGTATATATCTATATCTATTGTAGTCCTTTCTTTGAGTTATTCTTTATTCAGCTATATTATATACTCGTACATTCAATGTATTGATATCATTCAACCAACAACTTTTAATGATGTAGATACAGGTTCTTAGGATCCTAAACAAGAGTCTGTTAAGATCATTACATCATCTTTTGAGTATGACCTCCTTGCTTCTGGAGGATTTCAATTTTTATGAGTTGTTAGCAGTAGTTCTCTTGGGGATTCTTAGGTCTTGTCCCATAACTCATCCTTGTATACATTAGAGACTTCTTAGATAGACAGTTTTGGAGAGTCTTTCAGTTTTCAGAGATTTATTTTAAATCTTATGTTTAATACTTAGTATATTCAGAGAGTTTTGAGATTTAATGTACTCCTGATCTAGAATTTCTTTAAATTTGATGTTTATGTATACTCGAGTTAGTCTTGTGCTTGTGGTCAGCCAGGATGAGGGTTCGCTTGGATACAATAATGGTTCTTGAGTGTCGGCCACAACTAGGGTGTAGGCTCGGGTTGTGACACTTTTTAATTCGTGCTTTTGTGTATCTTTTTCAGATCATGCCTCCATAAAGAGTTTTTCGAGGTCGTCTTGCAAGGAGAAATATTGATCCTCAAGTTCAAGAGGTACCCAATTCACTATAAATGTAACCCCTTCAATGAGAGGTCACCAATTTTGTGTTCTGAGATGCTATCTGGATGTTGAGTCAAGTTGTGGCCAACGAAACTTATCAACAAAGAGTGGTTCGTCAGGATGTGGCTGATACAATCAAGATCTGTGAGTTATTAAGAATGAATCCTGCAGAATTCACAGGGTCAAATGAGTGTTGAGTTAAATGCATACCAGCTTAGGGGTGTTTCTAGGATTTGGTACGATCATTGGATGAAGAGCAGGGCTGAAGGGGGACGACTTGTGAGCTGGTCTGTTTTTGAAAGTGCAATCCTAGGGCACTTCATTCCCCGTGAACAAAGGGAAGTCAAGATAAGAGAAATTATGAATCTTAAATAGGAGGCCATGAGTTTGCATGACTATAGTCTCATGTTCACTCAACTATCTTGTCATGCCCCCGAGATGGTGGCAAATATGAGAAGCAGAATGAGTCTTTTTGTATCTGGGTTGTCTCGCTTGTCAAGTAAGGAGGGCAAGGCCGTTATGTTGATAGGAAATATGGACATTGACAAACTTATTATCCTTATGATGTAGGTTGAAGAATATAATATGAATGATAGAGAGGAGTTTCGTAACAAGACGCCATGAGTCCGGACAGTAGAAGACCGTTAATATGAACCAGTCATCTTTTCAGCATAGGCCAACAGGACTTCCACCTTCATCCGCTAGTGCACCTGCACAAAGAACAAAGGTAACATAATGAACCAGAACTACCATATTTCCAAAGCTAGACCTACTCAATCTCAAGGTAGCATGGCACAAGGAAGTAATTAGACTCCTACATGTGCTAAGAGTGGCAGAAACCACCCAGGACTATGTCATGATTGCTCCAGTAGTTGTTTCATGTTTGGACAGACATGTCACTTCATGAAAGAGTGCCCTAAGAACTGGAAGGATAATTGAAATGGCGACAATATTGCCTAATCTTCATCGGTAGCTCCCGTAGAGAGATATCCTCTAAGAAAAGCTACTTCAGGCACATGCGGAAGAGAAAACTGTCTATATGCTACAACCAGTGGCCAATAATAGGAGAATTTACTAGATATTATCAATTCTATGTCGAAAGTCCTTACTTTTGATGTGTATGCATTACTTGATCAAGGTGCGAGTCTATCTTTTGTAACTCTGTATATAGCTATGAGGTTTGATATTCTTCCCGAATGACTTCTTGATCCCTTCAATGTTTTCACACCTATTGGTGAATCTATTTTAGCCGAGTCAGTTTATCGTGACTGTGTCATCTCTGTCAATCATAAGGACACCATGGCTGACTTAGTCGAGTTAGACATGGTGGACTTTGATGTTATTCTAGGTATGGACTGGCTTCATGCTTGTTTTGCATCAGTGGAATGTAGAACTCGAGTAGTCAAGTTTCAGTTTCCTAATGAGCCTGTTATAGAGAGGAAGAGCAGTGCAACAATGCTTATTGGCATTTCATTTATTACCTTAAAGCTAAAAAGTTAGTCCTTAAGGGGTGCATCTATCACTTAGTCTGAGTTCATTACTCTAGTGCTGAGACACCGCCTATTCAATCAGTTCTTGTTGTGAGTGATTTTCCAGAGATCTTTTCGGATGATCTTCCTAGAGTCACTCCTTAGAGAGAATTAGACTTTGGCATATACATTCTTCCTGATACTCGACCTATCTCTATTCCGCCATATATAATTGCTTCAGCTGAGTTAAACGAGTTAAAAGGGCAGTTGAAAGATCTTCTTGATAAAAGTTTTATTCGACCTGTTGTCTCACCTTGGGGCGCTCATGTTTTATTTGTGAGGAAGAAAGATGGTTCGCTTAGAATTTGTATTGAATACCGTCAGTTGAACAAGGTCACTATAAAAAATAAGTACCCTCTTCCAATAATTGATTATTATTTTTATCAACTCCAGGGTGCCACTTGTTATTATAATATAGACCTGAGATCTGGCTATCATCAGTTGAAAGTAAGAGAAAGTGATATCTCGAAGACAACATTTAGGATCCATTATGATATATTGACTTATTCGAGGAATAAGAAGGATCTTGCTAGTCATCTCAGGATAGTTCTCCAAATTCTCCAACTGATATAAGGAGTTTGTTGGGATTGGATTGTTATTGTAGAAGGTTTGTCGAGGGGTTTTCATCTATTTCATCCCCTTTGACAAATTTGACATAGAAGACAGTAAAGTTTCTATGGTCTGAAGCTTATGCGTCCAAAGTTGGACTTGGTTGTGTATTGATGTAGAATGGTAAGCTTATAGCCTATCCCTCTAGATAACTTAAGATCTACGAGAAGAATTACCCAACTTATGATATCAAGTTGGTTGTTGTAGTATTTTCTTTAAAAATATGGTATCACTATCTCTATGGTGTTCATGTAGATGTGTTAACCGATCATAAGAGTCTTCATTATGTTTTGAGTTAAAATTAGCTTAATCTCAGACAAAGGAGGTGTTTAGAGTTACTTAAGGTTAACGATATGAGTATCCTCTATCACCTAGGGAAGGATAATGTTGTTGTTGATGATTTGAGCAAGTTATCTATAGAAAGTAGTGCCCGTGTTGAGGAAGGCAAGAATGAATTATCCAAAAATGTGCATAGACTTACATGATTGAGAGTCTGACTGTTTGATTTCAATGAAGGTGGAATGGTGGTGATGAATAGAGCTGAATCATTACTACTGTCTGAAGTGAAGGAGAATCAAGACCAAGACCCTGTTCTGCTTGAATTAAAGGCAAATTTTCATAAGCAAAAGGTGATGGCTTTTGAACTAGGGGGAAAGGGTGTGTTGAGGTACCAAGGTAAACTGTGTGTGCCAAAGGTAGATGAGCTCCAAAACAGGATCATGGAGGAAGCTCATAACTCGATCCATCCTAGTTCTACAAAGATGTATCGTGACTTGAGGGAAGTTTATTGGTGGAGTAATATGAAGAGGTGTACTGCATATTTCGTTGCTAAGTGCCCAAATTGCCAACAAGTCAAGGTAGAGAACCAAAGGCCCGGTGGTGTGGCTCAGAATATAGATATTCTGGAATGGAACTAGGAGATCAATATGAATTTCATTACTGGCTTTCCGCGATCTCGCAAGCAGCATGATTTGATTTTGGTGATTATAGATCGCATGACTAAATCAGCCTATTTCTTGCCGATAAAGACTGCCAATTCAATAGAAGATTATGCTAGAATATACACCAAAAAGATAGTCCGACTTCATGGAGTTCCTATACCTACCATTTCAGATAGAGGTGTATAATTCACGGCTCAGTTTTGGAGGTTCTTTTTAGATTGGTTTGGGTTCGTAGGTAAATTCAGTACTTCTTTTCATCCTCAAACTGATAATCAAGCAGAGTGAACGATTCAGACCTTAGAGTATATGTTGAGGGAATGTGTCATAGACTTTTAAGGTAATTGGGATGACCACTTGCCCCTCATAGAGTTTGCTTACAACAATAGCTATCACTCAAGTTAATATATGGCTCTTTATAGGAGAAGGTGTAGATCTTCTATTGGTTGGTTTGGCGTGGTGAAGTTGAGTTGATAGGACCATCTTTGGTTAATCAAGCCATGTAAAAGATGAAGATTATTTAGGAAAGGTTTAAGACAAAACAAAATCGACAAAAATTCTATACATATGTTAGGATGAAAGACTTAAAGTTTGAGGTGGATGATTGGGTTTACTTGAAGGTTTCATACATGAAGGGTGTTATGAGATTTGGCAAGAAGGGGAAACTCAGTCCACGGTATATTGGTCCTTATCGGATCAGGTTATGAATTGGTGCTACAGTCACTGCTAGAAATAGTCTATTCAGTGTTTCACATTTCTATGTTAAGGAAGTGTATGTGATATCCTTCACTCATTGTCCATACTGAGAATATTGGTATTATTGACAACTTATCTTATGAGAATTTACTTGTTCAAATTCTTGATCGTCAGGTTTGCAAGTTGAGGACCAAGGAGGTTCCATCGGTAAAGATCTTATGGAGACACAAAATTGTAGAAGAAGCGACTTGGGAGGCTGAGGAGGATATAAAAAAGACATACCCACATCTCTTCCCTTCTGGAGAAAGTCCAAATAAAAGTACTAATCCTTTGTAAAGTACCTTTAAGTTAATATGCTGAGTTATCTAAAATGCATGTTTTGTACTTGAGTTGGGGTGTTAGATTCCTCCCCTTTCTCTTTTGGCTTAGTTTGATCTCATTCGAGGAAGAATTTTTCCAAGGGGGAGATATGGTAACATCTCGTACTTCAAAAAGTCAACTACAGATTCGTATAAGAAATAAACTTCAGTTTTGAATTTTAGCAAAACTTCGAACGACTATAACTTCAGCACAAAATAAGGTAGGTGGCCCATGAGGTGAGGGTTTTATGAATGAGTGATGGTCATGATAGAATTTGATTGGGTTTTCGACTAATTTTGTTGTGTTTATGAATCCAAACAATTTGGGAGAAAATCATTTGATCCTAGATGAGTTAGGCCTTGAATTGAAGCAATAAAATTAGTAAAAAATATTGGCAGGGGCAGAGGGTTGCGTGCCACCATAGCCCCAGAACTACTGCCTAGTACTTTGAGGCCTGGTGGGGTATTGATGTTCGATGTAATCAACCTACACTATTTTGGTTCAAGTGCCAAACGATCACTTGTAGTGATATAACCCAACCAAGGGTTGGGATCGTTCCCACAGGGAGTGGTTTTGAGAATCAATAGAAAAATAAAATCAAGTTCTAATTAGTCATAGCTATAAATATTAACGAATAAAAACATACTAAATCTAAGGAGTGCTGCAAGCGTCAATTATCAATGGGGGTTTGTATTAATTAGCAGCTAATACAATAAAAATATAAGGAAACGAGATAGGGAGACACGATTCTTGGGATGTGATAAGAATACGGGTTAAACTAGACAATATGGTACATGCTTTTGATAGTAAAATTTTTAGCGTTTGTGACTAGGCTAGACTAAAGTGGGGGTAAATTCTCTGTCGAGCGACTTACCCCGAATTAACTCGGTTTCTCTCGAAGATCGAGTTGCCGCATTAAGCACAACCTCCCCCTTAGCCCATTCACTCTCTCAAGCTAAATGTATGGGAGAAGGACTAGGATTCACTCACTCGAACTGAACCCATGTCGACCCAATACCACCGGCTATCAATTTAGTAATCTTAGTTTTATGACCTCTCTCTCGAGCAAGCTAAAAACACTAAGATGAAATCGTATTTGCAACTACAATCCCATTTAGTTTATACACAACTACTAAACAAAATCACATTTAAACAGCAAATAAACCATCAACAAGAAAGACCCAACAAATAATTTTGCCCATATTCACAAAATCACACCCCAAGAATTGGGGTTTTAGCTAGACATGTAAAAGAGTTAAAAAAAATTATACCATTATGAGTTTCCATCAACTGGTATGAAGAATTAAGTCTTAAAACATGTTAAGAGTATTTATAGTGTTTGAAAATTTGTGCTGCGGAGGACCAATCGGCGCAGTTAGTCGGGATCGCCGATACACTCAGCGATCCGCCCTTTGGTCTGCTTCATCGCCTTCCAGCTCTTGCCTTCAGCATCTTCGCGTTCTGAATCTTTGGGCGATATAGTACTGCATCGCAGAACTGGTCAGTGAGACGTCGACTGCTCCTTTTCATCGCTGACTTGATCTTTTCCTTCAGGTTCAGCACGCTGGAACTTTGGACGAGGTTAAGGCCTTGCGGCGACTCGCCGAATGCATTAGGTGATCCTCATGCCTTCTTTTCTTCATCTTTCCACCAAGTAGTATCGATGCTTTTCCTCAAACTCCATATACCTGAAACTTAAGGATTTACATTAGATATTGAGACAAAATATGCATTTGAGGACACTAATTCTATCAAAATATAACCCTAAATGAGTCCAATTTTTGGACTCATCAACATACCCAACTTAAACTTTTGCTTGTCCTCAAGTAAAACTCAAGTTTAGTAGTTCAAAACGGATGTCTCAAATAGTGCTACACAAGACTCAATCATGAATGTACACAACAAGGCTCAACTTACTCATGCAAGGATCAATTGTATACTCAAAGATTCAAGTTGTGACACACCATTATGAAAGATTCTCAAACTCACTATACTTGCTTCAAATGCAAGTTCTAGCTCAACAAAGGTATTCAAATGCCCTCACACAGAGAATGATTTCATATTCACACACAATGGCTTAATTATTTAATGTTCTGGAATGTAATGCGACACTCACTCTCACAAAGAAGAACACAATGCATGCTTTGACCCATAGGTTTGCCCGTATTTTCCAATTAACAATTGTTTCAAGTCACTCAAGATCAAAAAGGTCTTTTCAAGGCTTGTAATGGGGCTGAGTGAAAAGGTATGGTCATTTAAGCTCAGTGACTTTCAACCTCGTGAAGTGTGGTGCTTTCAACACTCCCTTTCCTCCTCTTTTGTCATTTTGTCTAGTGCTCGTAAGTCATCCGTTTTGTATTTTAATCCACACCTTTTTCATTATTTTTTCTTTTTCTTTGTTTTTTTTTTTTGTATGGAGGGGTTCCATTTCTTTCAACACCATGAGATAAAGGGGGCTTTTCTTGCACTTCTTGACTTTCATGCTCTTTTCACCACACCCCCAACTTAGGCTTTTGGCCTAAGTTGGATATTTGATCAACCACAAATCAAGAGGATTATAGGTAGTGGATTAAGAAATGTCATGTTTTCATCAAGTTTCTTCCAAAGAAAGGTAAGGCTCAAGGGGTGTTCAAAAGAGGATCACACACTCACAAGGTATGCCACTAAAGAGGTATATGTCAAATTGTCTCACACTCTTCGAAGTTGCCTTAGATCATATAAAGAGATAGCCTTACTTAGTCGACTAGACCAACAGGGGAAAATCTAGGTGTTATCATGCATGGTTCACAGTAAGCTCATCACACAAGGCATCGACACCAAAGTCAAACAAGACTCCACACTTTCGCTAGTTTTCAACGCTTATCACAATTGAATCAATTTGATACTTGGCTAGTCACAACGATATGCAAAGAGTTCACATATTGACTATGCAACTTTATTTGACCTAATCATAGTCACACATTCATGTTTGTTCGATTTTGAACACTATTCGAGTCATCAGTATTGATCAAAACCGATACTCAAATTTGCAAGAGAGCAAGAACATTCAATACGTACAAGAGGTGGCAAAATTTTTTTGGAAGGGTCAAAAATCATTTTCAATTAATGACATGGAGCCACAAGCTAAAATCTTCCTCAAAAAGTAGTGTCAACACAATTAAAGTTTAAAACCCAATATATAAGCAAAACACGAACATCAATATTCAAACAAAAGGTGGGCCTCACCCCACCACAAATAAAAACCATTTGTCCTCAAATGCAAATGAAGTAGAGTATCCAAAAGTGAAAGAAAGTAAGATAGAGAGGGAGGTAAAGAAAGGATCATGTGTATGCAGTTTCTCCATCTGTGTGGGACTCAGTGCCTGTGGAACTGTCTGGACTTGGGCATCAGTACCCGAAATCACCTCAGAAGAAACATTAGTGCCAGATCCACTAGGAGTTGTTGTGGACGTCTTAGTCAGTGATATCTTGATCACTGGTTGCACAAACATCTCCACCAGATTTAAATCTCTAAAACTGCTCTCCTCTCGGCTCTTTATCATCTCATCATCATGCACCGCCATCTGCTCCTCGTCTGTCTCTACATCTAACTCCTCATCTATTGTGCCATTCCTCTAAAGTTTATGGGGCATATTAATCATCAGCATCCTCAATTAATGAGTTGAAGCAGGTAAACTTTAGATAGTCTACATCCTTCCTCAAATCTGCTACTTCAGCTTTCAAAACTGTTACCTCAGAGGCTTCCCCTTGTCTACTCTCACAAGTTGTGACTCTCATAGTCAACGCATCAACAGAAATCTGGAGGGGGGTGAGTGCAGCAAGTATGGCACTCTCGGTTATCCCTGGGATGGATCTCTCGAGTCGGGTCACCCACATGTCAACTGATTAGGCCAAACGCCTCATCTTCAGGATCATGACCTGGGTAATCTTGAAAGGCTGGGAGGAGGAGGAAACACTTGGACCCTGTGAAGAAGAGGAAGGAGCGGATGTACCTGAAGGCCCAGAAGCCAGAGTAGGCGAAGATACCTCTGTAGGTAACGAGTCAACATCAACCTCTGGAAAAATGTATGTCGGAGCTGCTCTTCTTCTGTCCACCTCATCTCGTATGTACTCAGCCTCAAAACGCCAGATGTTAGTGGAGGATGAAGGGGTGACCTCAACATCCCTCGCAGTATCCCGGGGTACTCCAGCATGCCGGCACAGCTCAGTGATTAGGACTGGAAATGGCAGAGAGGTCTGTCTCTACTTGGCTCTCATGGCCATCTCCTATGAAATCAGTAGTCCTAGGTCGATGCGCCTCCTAGACATGATAGAACTAAGGCAAGTTGCTTTAGGATGGCGCAAAATAGACTCATTTTGTGCTGGCATTATGGTGTTGCTGATAAATCCGAACCAGAACCTGGCAACAATACTTAAGTTCCTATTCTCAATAAGGGCCCCAGCCTCAATCAACCTCGGGGTGGTGTCAGAAATCCGAGTGGCCAACCAACCCTTCAAGTCAACTAGGGATTGAGCAATAGTCAATCCCTCGTAAGGAAGTGTACAATGCAGCGGTTTATCCAATATTGTGTTAATATGTTCACTTTTGCACCCAAATTCCCTGCCTCTTACCATGACCGACTTCACCGGTCTGAAATCGCTCGCCTGCTTCTTGCTCTTGGGCACCAACTCCTCATAAGAAGTACATAATTCCAAGACCCAGGTAAGAATGTAAGGGCCTCGGGGTTTGGTGAACTGCTCAAACTCATGGTAGTGAAGGGTCTCCCTCACTTTTGAATACTTCTCTTCTAAGCCTTCTGTCAAAAGTAGCTTCCCCTCGAGGATATTTTGGAAACCATCACCTTTTAATTTTTTTAGGAGCCTGGTAGGAGGAACGACACGAGGTATGGGGGTCACAAGAGGTGTCTGAGTTGGCAGTGAGTCTGTTGCCAGAGGAATGACATCTGAAGAAACTCTGTTGGACGTGGTTTGAGATCTAGCCCGGATCTCATCCCTTCGGGAAATCAGAGGCTGCTCGTCTTCAGGTTCAGACAACTCAGTCTGAGTGTCAACAACTACTCTCTTAGATGTGTGCTTTTTTCGTTTTCCTTTGTCTCCCGGAGGGATTTCTTGTCTTCTCTTCTTTGGGAGATTTGATCCCCCTTCATTTATATTAATACCCTGTGTTTTTTTTCTAGGGCGGCCTGGTTAGATTAGTCCATACCATATCTGGAAAAGTTAAAAAAGAATTTAGAAATGATTCAATTAAGACTACAGAAAAACAGCTACAGACAGACTCGCCGATCCAATCGGCGAGTCACCGATCCAATCGGCGAGTCACCGATTTTCTTTGGCAAACTAGATAGTGCTCGCTGAAGGGATTGGTTAGAGAAGTTTAGCAAGTTGGCGACGGGAGGTCCCTTTTGGCGAATCGCCAACTACTTTAAGCGAGCAAGGTTTTCCCGTCGAAATTCACAGTGCAACAAGGGTTCAGGGGTGCAGACAAAGGGCGAACAAAAAGACTTTTGGCGAGTCGTCTAGTGCTTTTGGCGAACTCAGGCTTCTCGCTGAAAGTCGCAGAAACCAACAACAAATATAGAATGAAAGTAAAGGTGAGATAGGGTCATTAGATAAACCACCGAGTGGTTCGGTGAGCTCGACCCACCTCACCAAATGGCCAACCATGCCTATTTTTAACCGATCTTCTCGAATTCAACCCCGCAACTCCCGAAAACAAAATCAAAGCATGAACTAGTACATTTAAGCTCAGACCCTTAACACCCATCACCCAGGAATACTCAAACTTCTTTCAGTTTTGCCAAATTTGGCTATTTAACTACATTTGCCCTTAAGAATGGTGTCACCCACTCCATCATTGAGAAATTTTTGTCATTTAGTGCAAACAAGGGTTAATCAGAGTTCACCCAACAAATCTAACCAACATGCAACAACACCCCCAACTTAATTTAGCTCAATTTAAGGCACAAATTTACGGGCATTGGACGATCAAAATGATACTTGCAAAATTATCAAACTAAAACTAGCATTTAAGCATTCTAATCCTATCAGAGAAGCCTAGCACACGACAATATGATATGATCATTGCAAATGACTACCAAAATTTTGAAAGTAAACTCGGGGTTCGGAAAACCAATCTTTAATCTGATTTAAGTACTTTGAAATGCTAGGCGGCAATGTAGTCCCAATTTCGAGAACGAATCAACAACCTAAATACTTATGAAATGTAAAAATATTGAAAATATTAACTTGGTGTTAGTTTGCAATGTTTGAAAGCGAGGGAAAGTGAAGAGTTTGAAACATTAGAACTTTTGGCCGTTAATAACCGTCCAGTTCGTGTCCATTCGACGACGTTAGTCGCACTCGCCGATCCACTTGGCAATACGCCGAGTAGTCATTCACCCCGCTGAATTTTATAGGACCTTCAATTGCTTAGGGGTTCAAACGGCGAGCAACATCCGGATCGCCGACCTAGTCGGCGAGTCGCCAAATTGCTCCTGGACTCACCGAGTTTTACAGGCTCCAAGATAAAATTTGGTTGAGCAAAATAGCGGATCAACTCGGGCACGCCGACCTCTTTTGTGGTACACCGACAGGAACATTCGCTTGCCGACCTGCACTTTTCAAACACTTTCCACACTCAAACCTGCACAATCAACACACCATTATTTACAAAGACAAAATTAAAGCAATAAAGGGTTTTGGATTGCCTCCCTAACAACACTTTAGTTAACGTCGTGGCACGACGCAAGTCCTTACTTAAACTCCATTATTAGGTTTATCCCTAGTGCTACTAGGTAACCCCAATTGCTTATTTGGGTGGAGCTGAGGCACTACATGACTCATGAAGGTTTCAATCAGTTGGATAGATCTCGAGTGAGAGCCAATCATCTGATTTAACACTTCAATATTCTCCTTCATCTCCTCCAGCATTCTATCTTGTTCTGTGATCTTTTGGAGAATGATTTGTAGTGTGTCCTCGACACGATTGTACACCCTGTCTCTAGAATTTTTTCGCTCATAAGGGGGTATGTACCTCCCCGAACTTGTGCACTGGTCTTCCACCTCTGATATTTTAGTGGCCAAATCATTCAGCTGAGTTACCAATGCGGTTAACTTGATGTCCCTCTCGTCTTCTTGATTCATCTCAGCTAATTTGCCACCATTTCCCTCAGCCATGCTTACGTTATCTGCTTATAACAACAACTCAAAGAAAAACAAAACTAAAAATAAAGTTAGTAAAATATGACTAAGAAGAACAAAATTTTTACAAAACTAAAAATTCTCAAATAACACCACTCCCCGGCAGCGGCGCCATTTTGATGTTCGACGTAATCAACTAACACTATTTTGTTTCAAGTGCCAAACGATAGCGTGTAGTGATATAACACAACCAAGGGTTGGGATCGTTCCCAAAAGGAGTGGTTTTGAGAATTAATAGAAAAATAAAATCAAGTCCTAATTAGTCATAGCTATAAATATTAGCGAATAAAAACATACTAAATCTAAGGAGTGACGCAAGCCTCAATTATCAATGGGGTTTTGTATTAATTAACAACTAAAACAACAAAAATATAAGGAAACGAAATAGGGAGATGGGATTCTTGGGATGTGATAGGAATACCGGTTGAAATAGACTATCGGGTACATGCTTTTGATATATAGTAAATTGTTGAGTATTTGTGACTAGGCTAGACTATAGTAGGGGTAAATTATATCTCTAGCAACTTACCTCGAATAAACTTTTTTTTTCTCGAACACCTAGCTGCCGCATTAAGCACAGCCTCCACCTTAGCCCATTCACTCTTTCGAGCAAAATGAGTGAGAGAAGGACTATGATTCACTCGCTCGAGCTGAACCCATTTCAACCCAATACCATCGCTTATCAATTTAGTAGTCTTAGTTTTACGACCTCTCTCTCGAGAAAGCCAAAAACATTAAGATAACATCATTTTTGCAACTACAATCCCATTAACTTCATACACAACTACTAAACGAAATCACATTTAAACAACAAATAAACAATCAACACGCAAGACCCAAGAGATAATTTTGCCCATATTCACAAAATCACACCCCAAGAATTGGGGTTTTAGTTAGACATGTAATAGAGATAAACAATTATACCAATACCAGTTTCCATCAACTGGTATGAAGAATTAAGTCTTAAAACACGTTAAAAGTGAAGAATCTTTGAGACCCACGTCCAATTTCTTGGAGTTAAAACCCTTTGAATTTTCAAGGTCTTAGAACAAAGTCTCCAAAATCCTCTAAAACGTAACTCTCTCAAAAACTGTAAAAAGTTCGAATAATGGAAGTGATACTAAGCTAGAAATTTAAAACAAGTATTTATAGTGTTTGACAATTTGTGCTGCGGAGGACCATTCAACGCAGTTAGTCGGGATCGCTAATACACTCGGCGATCCGCCCTTTGGTCTGCTTCATCGACTTTCAACTCTTGCCTTCAGCATCTTCGCATTCTGAATCATTGGGCTATATAGTACTGCCTCGCGGAACTTTTTGGCGACACGCCGACTAAATATTTTCATTGCCGACTTGATCTTTTCCTTCAGGGCTTTTCACACTGGGACTTTAGGCATGTTTAAGGCCTTTCGGCGACTCGCCGAATGCATTAGGCGATCCTCAAGCCTTCTTTTCTTCATCTTTTCAGCCGTTTTGTTCCTTTTTGCCAAGTATTGTCCATGCTTTGCCTCAAACTCCAAATACCTAAAACTTAAGTATTTACATCAGATATTGAGACAAAATATGCATTTGAGAACACTAATTCTATCAAAATATAGCCCTAAATGAGTCCAATTTTTGGACTCATTAGCCATGCCACTAAGTGCACCCCAAACACTGGTTAGTAGTTTTGGGGCTGGTACCCCGTACTCCTAAGTACACCAGGGTTGCGAGGCCCCTAAACCTTCTGTCCTTCTTTCCATGTGTGTTCCCTCGAATCGTACATATGTTCTCTCCTTGATATCCATACTTAAAATCTTCATTAATCCTTGACAAATCATGCATATTATAATCACATCTCTTGATTTCCATTTAAATTAAAGTAAATTTAAGAGACAAAGTTGAAGAGGTCATTTTTAGTCAAATTTTAGAACCCTTTCGCAATTAACTAAAGATTTGAGTTAAGTCTTGAGTAAATGAGTATGAGGATGAAGAGAGTTTAGTTTCTTGTTTCAAAATGAGTATAAGGAAACTAAGTATTCCCAAGTATGTAATACTTTTGCATTTTAAAGAGAGAAACACCGATTTCAAAATGAGTTTTCAAGTTTAGAGGTGTTTCAGAGTATTACGTCTTTTATGAGGATCTTTTGAATAATTACCTCAGTTGAGAAAGAGCTATATTTTTAAACTTTTGAAACTAATAACTCAAAATCCTCATAAACCATGTAAGACAACATGGGTAAAGGCTCATATTTTTTAGATGATTCCTTATTTCTTTTAAGCATATCTTAGTGGATCCACTTAGTTGAGGTGTTCTATACCCTGACAAGGCATAGGAAAGGTTTGGGAGCGTGGGAGAGACATTTTATCATTACATAGCATATAGTGATGGTTGTTCATTAGAGAATCTACCAAATAAGAGTAAAGATTTTATTTGTTATATTTTATACATATTGAGTTGATATTTACTATTTTAAAAAACTTTATATATTTCATCATTTATTGTTGCTTTCACATTTTAGTTGAGATAAGGTAAGTATGTCTTTCAGAGTATCAGTTCAGTTATCTATTACTTTCAGTTTATCCCATACATGCTCGTACATTCAATGTATTGATTCCATTTGACTTGCATCTTTTCATGTTGTAGATACAGGTGTTCAGGGTCATCAATAGGCGGTCCGTTAATTCCATTCCATTCTAGCTATCTTTGGTGAGCCTCCTAGATTTCTGGAGGGTTTCACATTGTTGTTTTGACGTTGATAGGTTGTCGGGGTCTTTTCCTGACATCCATCGTATTATAAGAGTCCTCATAGACAGTAATAGATGAGGATTCCTTTTCCTCATTTCCCTTGTTAATGTTTTAAAGACTTTGAGTTGATTGCTTTGTTCATTTAGAAATCTATTGAGTTAATCAGTTATTCAAACCTTATTATTTAATCTTTACAATTGAGCACCTATTTTACTTGAGTAAGTCTTCCACTGAGTTGTGAGTCATGCCAAGGGTTCTCTTGGGGACTAGTGATGGTTCTCGAGTGTTGGCCAAGTGCAAGGTGACTTGGGGCGTGACACCTATTATCTCAAGGAACTTGTGCCAAAAAATTGGGCACATTCCGAGCCAAATGATGCAAAATAGCCTCCACAAGCATTCGAGTCAAAACCACTATTACAGAAGTTAGAAATGACTCAATCTAGGAGTCAAAAGATATCATCATCATAAGGATATATCGTGAATTGAAGCCCACCATTAGAGTCACAAAGGACTCAATCTTGCTAGAAATCTGAGTCCAACTCAAAAGAATCCACGAAGGTAAAAATTCAAAACTGAATCACAATTAGGCCATATCGTAAGGAAATTATGGATGAAATCTAATAAAGTCAAAAATGTAATCGAACTAGGATCCACACTATTATACCCAACTCTGCTACATCAGTCTACAATCAACTAGAACCCTCTGAACCGACATCAAAGGATTTTCTCAGCCAAACAACACCGGATAGAAGTTTTATGGAAATCACTAGTCTAGGCCTAGACCATGGTCAAGAATAATCAGAAATAACCATAAAAACATCCATAAATCATTACCTTGAAATTATAGGAATCAAAGGCAAGGTAAAACATGCTTAATTCCCCTAAACTACTTGAGGGCAATAATTATATAAACTAAACATGAATCACACTAATAAAACATCCCAAAACAAGCTAAACACCATGTTAATATTGTTACAAGAGCAATATAAGATTGGCAAGGCATAACATACTTTGATGTCAATTATGGAAACACTAGAATCTACTTAATCAATGATTTACCCTTCCAAACCACCTCCTATCACTACCCTACTATGAAATTAATGATCACGATGTTAATACAATAGAAACAATACCCATATAGCATAATAAAATCACGGACCCAAAATTGGGTGAAAAATGGGACCATGGGCCCTGCATGGGAATTACAAAATTAACTTGATCAACAAGACCTTATAAGCTCAAGGAACTTGACTCGATAAATTTGGCACATTCCGAGCCCTAATGATGCCAAAATAGCCTTCACAAGCATGACGGTAAAATCCATTATCAAAAAAGATAAAAGAGGGGTTATAACAAGAAGTTACCGTAATAACAATTCCACAATGCTCCCTCAATGGATCTAGCTTGAAGGGGCAACAATTACCAACAAATCGCACAAGAATTTATCTCAAACGCAAATCAATTGATGAAGAAATCACCTTTTGAAATGTCAATTTCTTAGCTAAAATTCAGGGTTGAGATTATTTATTGAGATTAAACTGTTAATCACTATCATGATGCCTAAGGCATAAACAATGACCTTATAAAAGTGAGAGCATCTTAATCACTAAGGTCAAAACTTGCACCAGATGTTGTTGTGGTAGATATGCCACAAAGTTTAACACTTCTGTAATAGGGTGCTCGAGATTCATTTGGAGTCCATGCATGAAACAAAATATGCTACCCCCCACCAAATTCAATATTCAAGACTCAGTGGATATGTCAAAAATTATGTGGAGGCCATCTCAACAAAAAGTGAGTCCCACAAACAAAGCTCAATTTTAGTTAAAATCCACAAGGTAGCTCGAAATGAGTAAGAAACCTCGACACTTTAAGTTAAGGTACTTCTACATAAAACTCGATGCTTGGGAGCTAACAAAACAATCAAAATAATATTTTGAGGCCGTTTACATGTTGTTTTGATCAAATTCAACTAATCAAACTTCAATACGCATAAACTTGCATAAAAACCAAATGAACGACCTGAACTGTCAGTTCCAAAAAGTCATAAATTACTTGGGGGTTGCTATAGGGAAGCTCTAAATTCCAGAAATACAATATATGGAGAAAATAACCTAGTGGGTCATTACAATTTCCACTACTAAAAGAACTTTTTTTCTGGAAAAAGTAAAGGTTGAAGGTTTGAATAGGCGGGCAGATTGAACTCGCATCTTGTGCTCGGTCTCCCATATAGCTTCTTTAACTTTATGATATCTCCACTGAACCTTGCCAACAGGAATGTCCCTCGAGTACAATCGTCTCACATTTCTATCCAAATAACAATTGGTTTCTATACAAAGGTCAAACAATCATCCAACTAGCTGAGTCTAAGAGGACCACATGACGCACGTTAGGAAAAAAATATTGAATCATAGACACATTAAAATTTGGACGAATAGCTGAAAATACATGAGGTAAGGCCAAATCATAAGCAACATCACCAAAAATTTGGAGAATCTCAAATGGCCCTACGTACCTGGGCTAAGCTTGCTCCGCCTCCCAAATGTCAACACGCCTTTCATGGGTGACAGTTGAAGAAATTTACATTACCATCGGTAGAGACCCATTTCATTCATTATGAGTAGACCAATGATGAATGAACTGGTATGAAAATGTTTTGGGTGCTGACTTGAAAATTTTAGATCGGACCAGTCTCAGATTAACTTTGCGCAAGGTAAGGTCTAGGGAAGTTAGAGAAAGGATTAGGGATAATCTATAAGCATGGATTGGTTATTCTTTTAGCTAAGAAATAAAGTATCCAATGTGACTTTTCAAAACTTAATTTGGCTGAGTAGAACTTCTGATATCGAATTTGACATGGAAGGGTTATTTTAGAACGTCAAGGTTCGAGTGTATGTTGTGTAATGGGGGATTTGGGGAAGAATTTTGAGCTTCTATCTTCATGAAAGCTACTATAGCCGTAAAAATCCTATTATGGTGGGTCCTCTATAGTGGGTTTGTGGCCGGTATAATAACTCTATCGCAATTTCTTGCTTAAAAGTCCCTAAATAGCTCATTATTCTACAACTATATTCTTGGTGAAAATGGTGATTTTCGCCTATTTTCCTCAATTTTCCACAATTCTCTTTAGTAAAGGTAATTTTACAGTCCCCCTAACTCATAATTTGATTCTTAAGCCTTAGAATCTATAATGGTACTCTTAGGGAATGGTTTTTCTTTGAATTATTGGGGAAAAAATCCTTGGATGGGTAGAATGATCATGGCAATAGTCCGGGATTAGAATTTTAGTACAAATTTGGGTATTTTTAGGCCATAGTACATTGATTGTTGTGTTCTTTAATAGTCTTAGACCAAGAACAAGCCTAGACATTACAAAATGGGAAAGCTTGAATTCATAAGAGCATTCAAGCTTGATCGGGGTAGGTAATGTTTGTTTATTTTCTAAGTTATGTAATGTATGCATGTAAACTACAATGTAGTTATTTTTGTGCAATGCATGTGGGAAAAACATCAAGGATGAGTGTGAAAAGACATCATGTTGATAAATCTCATTTAGTGAACCTTATTATTTTACTTATGGCTTCAAGTGTGGTTGTTCATTGTTATTGTGCATTTTGTTTGTGATTATTGGTTGCCTCTGATACCACGTCGATACAGCTTTACTAATGGTTGATTCGGGTACCAAGCTGGTAAAAAATTACTAATGGTTGGAACTTGTTAGAAAAAATTTACTTAATACTGTGTTTTTACTTATTATTCATACTACTTTGTTGGAACACGTTAGACAACCTACTTAATGTTAGTAACTAAACTCTAAGTCGTGTAGAATATCACATGAAAATGACAAAAGAGAACACACAAGTATCATGGCTTATCTTTGAAGCTTTTAGTTTCTAAATTATGGTGCATTCATTAAATTGAGAAAAACAGAGAACTGCTACAGGAGAAGAGATGTATGGATGGAGAGCTTTGGAGACCTGATTGTGGATAAAGATATGTGTACAAATCTTAGAAAAAAATATTTAAATAGTAAGTAATAATTAGTAGAAATTAAATATGCCAACATGTAAGCGAATGACATAGAGAGCAGCTACTATATGCGATTTTCCATTAGAAACCTTCGAGAAGATTCTCTTGAGTTGGGATGCCAAGTGTACAACAAACAGACAAACAATACTGAAGGTACTTACATCATCATATTATTCCATAAACCATGGCACTCCATGCACTAACAACAACCACCGTCACCTCCATCTCTTCATGCGCCAACCAGTCCAATTATTGAAGAAGATCGTGGTTGCTCCAGCACCATGAATTTTACATATCTTATTACTCAATTAATCTTCAAAATACCTAATTATTAGATGATAACTAATAGATTTACGGACTTGTTAAAGGTAGAAAATCGAATTATCCATTTTTTTGCTTGGAGAAAAAATTAGCAGGCACATAAAAATTAGCATCTTGATATTATAATATCTTAGGATTGCAGGGGTAATAACCCAAAAAAAAGTACCAAAATTACAAGGTTAATCAAAACTTTTAAATTTGATACAATACAAGGGGTGGGGTGGGGTTTGAATTGACCTCCATGATAAAAACATCCGTAATTTATGTGTTTTTTGTAGTGAATGTTGGATTTGTGGTTTTGACAATTTTATTACGCCGAAATAGTGATTTATGACTTGATCAATATTTTGAACAATTTTAGGTGTTCAGGATTGATTTGAATCGTTTATTGAATTTCTAGTTAAGTTTACATATTTTTGTTGTCAATGCTGAAGAAAGATAAAATAGTCAAGCAAATCATAAATTCTTTTCTTTATTTTCCCTTTAAACAAAGAAATCGAAAAATTATAACCGAACATAAGAAAACACAATCAATCAACTACAATTGAATTCAAAACTTACTAAGAAAGGCATTTGATATTTTGTTTGTACACCACCAATATGCTAAGTTCACTGAGGGATCGTTTGATAGGTAGTATTAGAAGAAATAATACTTGTATTATATATGGTATTATTTAGTACATTATTTAGTAGGAATCTGGTTCTATGTATAACTAAATTTTTATTATTATTTATACATCCTACTGTTGGAATATATACTATTAACCATGTGTTTAGATATAATATTTATTATAGAATAATTATTTATTCAATTTAAATAGATCATATATTCATTTATGGTGTCTGTTTACTTATATAGTAGATGACTTGGTGTATAGAGTTTAAGCTTATACATAGAGCATTAAGTCATCGCTTCTTATAAGTATAATTTTTTTTGTTTGCAATCTAAGATGGGAATTGGACATGCCATCGGTACGATTGTAGCACGAGATTATATGTAGTTTATCTTGATTATGGGAATGGTATAGTTCCAACTTCTTGTGCTAGTGCATTTTGTATGTATTGTACAAGACCGAGTAGAGATAGTTGTTTTAGACTGACTGACAAATACGGATTGTCAAAACTGTTAAATTTACTTATATTCGTAATCCTCATATAACTATTATGATACGTAAATGTTATTTATAATTTTGATTTATTAAAAGGTGAGAGAAATTGGATGATGATAATATATATATTGGTGAAATAATAAGTTAGTTGACGGAATCCATGTTTCGATATAGAGATTGATGATATGCCTTTTTGAAAAGCTTAAAAGTTTTCATCGTGTGAACCTTGCAAGTGGATTTATCAATACGGCACATGAAATAAGTAAAGCAGTGCTCTAAAGGAAATTGTTCATTGAATTAAGTTTGTCAGTAATTTCATTTTCTGATTAGTATCTCTAATCTTAACATGGGGAATTACATGTGTTTAATAGGGAATTTTGAAATATAAATAGAGGAGTGAGATTATGAATTTCTAGTGGAATTATTTGTAATATATTAAGGTAAGTGACTTCATGTATCATGATAGTACTTCCAGTTCAAGTGCCAACGATCGCGAGTAGTAATATAACTCAAACAAGGGTTGGGATCGTTCCCACAGGGAGCGGTTAGTAGTCAAGAATCAAATAGAAAAGTAAAATTTAGTTCTAAACAATCATAGCTATAAATATTAACGAATAAAAACATTCTAAATCTAAAGGTGACACGAATGTCAATTATCCATGGGGGGTTTGTATTCAACTAAGAAACAAAAACATCAAAAATATAAAGATGCCAGATAGGGTGACGGGATTCTTGGGATGTGATAGGAATATGGGATAAAATATACTATTGGGTAAATGCTATTGATAGTAAATCGCTGAATATTTTTAACTAGTCTAGACTTTAGTGGGGGTAAATTCTCTCTCAAGCAACTTACCCTGAATCTACTCGATTTCTCTCGAACACCGAGTTGCAGCATTTAAGAGCAGCCTCTGCCTTAGCCCATTCACTCTCTTGAGCTGAATGTATGGGAGAAGGTATAGGATTCACTCTCTCGAGCTGAACCCACGATGACCCAATAACCACCGGCTATCGATTTAGTAGTCTTAGTTTTAAAACCTCTCTCTCGAGCAAGCCAAAAACACTAAGATGATATCGTATTTGCAACTACAACCCCATTAAGTTCAAACACAACTACTAAATGAAATCACATTTAAACAGCAAATGGACTAAGATTAAGCAATACCCAACAGGAAATTTAACCCATATTCACAAAATCACACCCCAAGAATTAAAGTTTTAGCTAGACATGAAAAAGAGATAGAAATCAATACCAACAACTGTTTCCATCAAGTGGGTACGATAGAAAATGTCTTTAAACATGTCTAGGATAAAGATTCTTGGATACCCACTTCCAATTTATTGGAGTTGAAAACATTCAAGCTCAAGAACAATGTCTCCTAAGAACTCTAAGACAAAACTAAAAGTATTCAAAGTCTCAGTAATGCTCTAAAACTTGATACTAAGTTACAGAATTAAATAGGTATTTATAGTTTTCGAAAATTTGTGCTGCGAAGGACCACTCGACGTAATTAGTCCAGATCGCCGATACACTCGGCGATCCGACCTTTGGTCTGGTTTATCGCCTTTTAGCTTCAGCCTTGAGCATCTTCACAGTTTGATTCATTGGGCGACAGTGAACTGCTTCGCGGAACCGCTCGGTGATGCGCCGACTGCTACCTTTCATCGCAGACTTGATCTTTTCCTTCAGGGCTCAGCACACTGGAACATTAGGCGAGATTTGAGACCCGTTGGCAATTCGCCTAATGGATTGGGCAATCTTCAGGCTGTCTTTTCTTCCTTCTTTCAGCTGCTTTGTTCTTTTTTTGCCAAGTAGTGTTCATGCTTTGCCTCAAACTCCAAAAGCCTCAAACTTAAGGATTTACATCAGTTATTGAGACAAAATATGCATTTGAAGACACTAAATCTATATAAAAAAAAGCCCTAAATGAGTCCTAATCGTGGACTCATCAGTAAGAATAGTTCAAATTAATTATTTTGAATTATTTGAAGCCTCAGTAATTAATTTTGTTGTCCCTACAATGCCCATATTAAACTAGATCTTAGAATCTATTCTAAAGGGAAAAGGGAAAAGTACGTGTATTTCTCTATTCTAAGGAATGGGAGAAGTATGTGTCTTTCTCTATTCTAAGGCAAGGCGGAAGGACATGACTTTTCCTATTCTAAGGAAAGGGAGATGTACATGTCTTTTTATTCTAAGGAAACACATGGTATTCCTTCTCTATAGACCTGCAAAAAACCTCTATAAATAGGGATTCTTCTAACCCTTGAAAAAATATAAGTTTTGTATACGATACTTGCCCACCCAAGTATTGAGAGTTCAATAATGAACTCGAGATCACTGTAGAAGACCCTAGAACTGTTGTCGAGTTTGTGGACTAGCTTGTGGATTTGCTTGAAGTTTCAAGCTTGTTGACTAGCTTGTGGATTCACTTGAAGGTATTTGCTCACGCTTCAAGAGGTACTTCTTCAATTAAATTTTAAAATGTTTATGTGGTCTAACATGATTGTACTTTTTCTAGCATAAACTATGTGTTGTCTATTATTCATGTAAGCTCTATGATTGTGGTATGCTTCTGTTGTGCATATAGTTTTCCAACACCTACCTGGTTTTATAGGATGTATTACTAATACCATCTATTTGGAGATATTAGTAATACATAGGATTTAATACCACCTGATAGTCTATGTAAAGATAAAAAAAATCTTTAAATCATTTTAATTATTTCTTGATTTTCTTGATTTTATGTTTTATATTTGGACTAGTATATTTATTTAAATAAATTATCTTACAAATTATTAAGAGAGTGTTGTTTGTTATTAAATAAATTCAATACAATATTTAAAAAGTGAGTGGTTTAACATTCAGTAATTAAAAAGGAAAATCTATCACTACATAACGTTTTTGATATATATATAAAATAAAATTACAGGCATATTAAAACAACAAATTGCAATTTTTATATGTAAATATAGATGATTTATTCAATTTTACTATTGTTTACCGTCTTTTCAGTGTTTTTCATTGTAGATGGTTTATCTTTTTTAGATTGAAAATTGACATTTTTTTACTTATCAATTTATTAAGATGGCAACTATTTATCCTCAAATAATTCAAGAAAAAAATAGGAAACATGACAACAAAATTGTTCTTCTCCTAGCTAGTTAGAAGGCCATTAAAAAATAATATTGTCGAGCAATTATCTACCTTGACCACATTACATAATTGGAAAAATTAGAAAAAGTTTGTTTTATAGAGTTTAATACAAACAGAAGATGAGGTTAGAAACAATGAACCAACTACTTGATAAAAATAAACCATGCATTACCAGCACTAGTAATCCGTGCATTACTCATTCCTCTATTACTAATCCATGTGTTATTAATCTCTGTACCAAACAACCACTAAGTTCATTATCCTTTTCAATCTCAGTATTCAACACTGTATTTCCTAGTGCTATTGCCATACAACTTCTTCGGAGTGTATGCTAATTCACATCACTTAGTTATCTGTTTTACTATTTATTTATTTATGTCAAGTTATTCTGTTACAATCCTCACTATCTTTTCAATTCGACTCACGTGTCTTTAAAGAACATGTACAAATTCAATTTTCTCGTTTAAAAAGTAAACCTTAACAAAATATATTGAGGTAGATATATTTTCTTCAAGGAATTATTAAATGAAAATATAGTCTGAAGATTAGTTAGCTGATGTTCTTACTATTCAAGTCAAATATATTTTAAATGCCTTAGCAAGTTGGTGGATAATATATATACGCATCCACTTGAATAGGAATGCTGAATTTTAGTACGAATATTCTCTAAGATCTTCTTTGCCTAAAGTCTCTGCACAAATATTTATTTTAATTTATTTGACACAAGACCTGACCTAGGAAATGTTTTAAAAAACAAGATTTTTTTTTTAAAAAAATTAACTGGATCCTGGGTCTGCGGTAGACGTGAAATAAAAATGAAATTTCAAAAATAATTTTTAAAAAACATTTTTTTATAGTGGTGGCCTGGGTTGGGGGTGGCACGCCGGTGGGTGGGGGGTAGGAGGGTAGGGGTGGAGTTTGCATAAAAAAAGAAAAAAATTCAAATATTTCCCAAAAATGTTTATGGGCGGAAATGTCTTGGGTTGGGGGTTGCGGGAGGGAGGGAGGAGGGGGAGGGGGTAGGGGTAGGGTTGAGGATGCCATAAAAATGAATTTTTTAAAAATTTGATTTAAAAAAAAAATATATCTCATACTGGTTTAACTTTGAGATCTAGTGTTAGCGGGTGATACTAGTAAGGTTACCTTAGACTCAAATAAGGTTTTGAGGTTCGTAGGTCATATTTGTGTCCCGAGAGTTAGGTCTTTGATTTAGTTGATACTTATGTAGGCCCATGATTCTAGATATTATATTCATTCAGTTACTGCAATGATGTATCGTGACTTGAGGCATCATTACTGGTGGGCTAGCATGAGGAGAGATATTGCAGACTATTTGTCCCATTGCCTAAGTTGTTGATAACGCTCAACTACACCTCATCTAATACTAGGTGTAGGCGATCACAATCTAGTATAAACACAAAAAAGAGTTGGGGTCGATCGCATATGGAGTGATACAATTTAGAATTCAGTTTCGAAGTGAAAGGCATGTTCTAATCGTTTTTTGGAATAGAAATAGTCGAAAACATTGAAATAAATCAAAGGATTGACATTTAGTGTCAAATGGGGGTTCGGGTTTGTCAATTAACAATATAGAAAATCGGGAAGTGATCAAGTAGATAAAAGATACTTGGTGATGTGATTGTTTAATTGCCAATTTCGCTATACGTGTATTTCTTAATTACCAATGTTTGATGAATCTTAGTAGGAAGGCTAGTCTTTAAATGTAGCACACATCTCTCGATCAACTACCAAGAATCAAGTGAGTTCTCTCAAACATCAACAAGCACCATAATATAAACAACCCAGTACCTCAATTTACCTACTCTCTCGAGTTAGATAGGTAGAATCAGAATAAGATTCACTCTCTCTAGCTGAACCCATAACAACCCAATCAGTAAAATCATCAATCGATAATATTAATTATAAAACCTCTCTCTCTATAAAATACTAATCTAGAATTACATTCTAGAACTACAATTTATAAATTAAACCTAAATTACCAATCAAACCCACTTCCAAACAAAAATTAAATCAGTAATTACTAATACCCATAAGCTAATTAAGGCAATTAATCACATAAGCACACACCCAAGATTGGGGGTTTTAGCCACATATCATAAAAAGTAAGAAATCAATACCAATTAGGTTCTCCATAACTGGGTATTAATCTCCGAGTCTTTACAATGCTTCAATTTAGCTCCAATTCAAAATTTACTAGAAAATTCTTCAAAACTTAGCAAAAACAATGTTTCAGTTAAAAGTCTCAGTCTAACCATGATCGGATGCACTTTTATTTTCTTAAAAATCAATTTATACGTTCTCAGAATTTGGCCTTCGGGGTCGTTCGGTGGTATAACTCGAATGTTGCAGAACAACTCGGTAACGCGCCAAATGCTTCTTTCCATCGCCTTTTTAACTTGCATTATAACCATTTTGGTGCTGTATTATTGAGTGGTCAAGGTCGGGATCACCGACCTGATCATTCCTTTCTACTAGCCGTTTTTGCTTCTGTCTTCACCAAGTTTTCTATAACATTAGGCGATATGAGACTCCTTCACCGATCCAATCGGTGGGTCTACGAAGGGTATGTTATCTCGCCCAATTTCTCTTTTCCAAGGGTTGGCCATCAATAACTTTAGGGGAGCAAAGGAACTACTCAGCGTGTCGCCAAGTATCTTCGGCGATCCTCATCTTTGCTTTTCTTCTTTCTTTTATCCATTAATGCTTTTGCCTTGCTCTTTTGTCTTTCTAGCTACAAAGCAACATTTAAACATCGGTTTAGAGAATAAAATATGCATCGAGCACACTAATCTTATGAACTACAAGCCCTAAATGAGTCAAAATCTAAGACTCATCAACAACACAACTTAAACTTTTGTTTGTCCTCAAGTAAAACACAGAAGCAATCATTTCAATAAGGATGTCTATAAACAGTGCTACTCAAGAATCAACACGAATGCACGAAAGAGGATCAAATTACTCGGGAAATATTCAATTGTGCACTCTATGTTTCAAACTGTGACTAACCATTATCAAATAGAACTCAAGGTCACAATGTTTGCTTCAAATGCAATTTTAAGCTTAACAAAAGCATTCAAATGCCCTCACATCAAGAATGATTCCCTTTTCGCACAAGATTCGTCATAATTTAGAATATCGGAATTAGAAACAACTCTCACACTATGAAAAGATAAAAACATTCATGACTCTACCCATAGGCTTGCCCTTATTTGGCAATAAACATTAGTTTCAGATCCACTCGGCGGACCGCCGAAATGGTCGTAGCATCGCACAAGAACCTAGTCCTATATATCTAGCACACATTATTCGAAAACAACTAAAGTTTGGGTTTCCTCCCAAGAAGCACCTTATTTAACGTGGTGGAACAAGGTAGAAATGCATTCAAGCATCTTCCAAATATACCGCTTCAATTACCGATATCTCATGACATTCTCCAAAATAGAGTTTCAAACGATGCCCATTCACCTTGAATGCTGCTCCATCCTAACTTTCAACTTCGACTTTCCCATTTGTAAAAACTAGAGTCACCTTGAATGTACTAGACCACTTTGATTTAGGTTTACCAGGGAAAAGTCTCAAACGAGAATTGTAGAGCAAAACAAAATAACCGACTCAGAATTTGCGCTGAAGGATTTTTGCATCATGCCACTTCTTAATTTGCTCCTTATACGGGGATGAACTTTCATATTCTCTCAACCAAAATTCTTGCAACTCATGAAGTTGATTTACTATCCCTTTCACAACCTTCTCCCAATTCAGATTTAGTGCTTTCAACGCCCATAGGGCCTTATGCTCAAGTTCAATTAGCAGGTGACACAACTTTCCAAACACTAGCTGTTTGGGTGACATACTAGTCGGTGTTTTGAACTCAGTACGATATGCCCATAGAGAATCATCCAACTTTAGAGACCAATCCGTCCGATTTGCATTCACTGTTTTAGCCAAAATACTTTTAATCTCTCGATTTTAAACTTCCACTTGGCCTCATTTTTGTGGATGATATGGCGTTGCAACTTTATTCTTGACCCCATATTTTCTAAACAATAAGGAAAATATCATGTAGCAAAAACGATATCCTCCATCAGAGATGATAGCACGCGGGGTACCAAATCGAGCAAAAGTATATCGCTTTAAGAACTGCACAACACTCTCTCCCTCATTGTTGGGTAGTGCTAGAGTTTCCACCCATTCCAAGACGTAATCGACTCCCACCAAAATGTACTTGTTTCAAAAATAGCTTACAAATGGACTCATGAAATCTATACCCGTAACACTGAACAACTCAACTTCGAGGATAGGAATAAGAGGTAATTGATGCTTTCTTGATACTCCTCCTTTATTTTGGCATGGTATGCATTGTTTCATAAACTCATGTGCATCTTGGTATAGTGATGGCCAATAGTAGCCACTTCGAAGCACTTTTGCTGCTGATGGTACCCCACTATGATAGCCACCAACATGTGAGGCATCACAAGCATCGATAATTACATTAATTTCCTCTTCCGATACACATCGATGAATGATATGGTGTGTACATTCTATAAATCGATACGGTTTGTCTCAAAAATATTTCTTTACCTCGAACAAGAATCGTGTTTATTGATAGAAATTCAGACCTTCCGGTATTATGCCACACACTACAAAGTTAGCAAGATCATCATACCAAAGAGTGATGCTTTGGGTTATCTGCATCAATATTTCATCAGAAAATTCAGCCACAATGTCCCTTTCTTTGGGGTCAATCATATTGGTTTCCAACCATGACAAATGATCTGCCACTTGATTTTCACACCCCTTTCGATCCTTTACCTCAAAATCAAACTCTTGTAACAAGAAGACCCATTTAATCAACCTTGGTCTTAGACATCAAGTATCTAATGGCTGCATTATCTGTATGCATCACCATTTTGGTTCCCAAAAGGTAAGCTCTAAATTTTTCACTTGCAAACACTACCGCCAATAATTTTTGCTCTGTGTAGGTATAGTTCTTTTGTGCTACATTTAGGGTCTTACTTGCATATTAAATTGGATGAAACAATTTCCGTTTTTGTTGGCAAAGAATAGCCCATAAATCCACCCCACTAGCATCACATATGAGCTCAAATGGAATACACTAATTGGGGGCAATAATGATTTTGCTTGACACCAACTTTTCTTTCAAGCATAAAAATGCCTCTAGATAAGCATCATGAAAATTGAAAGTCAACTCCTTTTCTAACAATTTTCAAAGACGGTCTGCTATTTTTGAAAAATTCTTTATGAACCTCCCAGAGAAGCCTGCATGGCCTAGAAAACTCCAGACACATTTTACCAAAATAGGAGGTGGAAATTTGGCAATGACTTCAACCTTAGCTTGATCAACTCGCATGCCTTCTCCTGAAATTTTATGCCCCAAGACAATTCCCTCCTTTACCATGAAATGACACTTCTCCCAATTTAGAACTAGGTTTGTTTCTACACATCTTTCTAGCACCTGCCCAAGATGTTCGAGACAATCTTCAAATGAATCAACAGCGACTGAGAAATCATCCATTATCACGACCTAGGGGTACCCCTTAGATGTAACATGGCGTATAGAACCCCCGAAGAACTCCATACAAGCCACTAAGCCCTCATAACATCAGAAATAAAAAATTAAGAGTAAAAAAATAGTCCAAGTCCAAATCATTTTTTTATAAAAGCAAAGTGGGAGTCTAAAAAAACTTGTCTCATCATAGCTATCTAATACAATAGAATGAAATTGGGCCTAGCCCATACATCATATGAAAAAGAGAAAATACATAAAAGAAAGTGAATCAATAAACTCCATCCTCGAAGCATAAGGACTCACCGAAGCTCGAAAATGTCTCAAAGCAACCTCTACCCAAGAAACCCTGAAACTTGACTATCAGACCCTATATTTAGGGGAAAGTAGGCAAGAGTATGAAATAGTACAAAGCAATGTACCAAGTATGATAGCCATGCATAGAAAATTTAAATCATGCTAAATGGGGCATTTCATTTAATGACATGCAATTGACCAAGCTAAAACATGATATAAAAGTGTTAGAAAACATAAGTCAAAACATCACGGTCAATGCAAGTTAACTTCACCTCTGAAACCTTTGAACTCATATACTATACTTATTGAAGTAACCTTATTTCATTATTACTTGTACGGAATTAGCCTTAACCGACATATAAGACCATGTGAGCTATTAACATGGAATGTGATGTCTACCCAATACTAAAAAGAAGTGTCCTACTTGCCAAGGTAATACCATGAACTTCTAGCTATTGTGGACCCACTAGCTAATTTATATCTAAGATAACTTCCTATGGTTGCACATAGTTATGGGATAAGGAGATTGCTACTAGAAACCCAGCCTCAACTAATAGGGGAGCATCCATCTCATGAGATTTGTAACACCCCGTATCCTAAACAGACCAGATTGCAGATTTCAGAAGTTACAGGTGCCACCGACGGGCACCACCTATGGACCGTAGGGTGACCCACAATCCGTGCTGGTGGTCCGTGAATGTTCACCTGCAGCCCACCCTAAAAGTAGTCGAGAAATCTATCTAGGGGTCCACCCACATCGGGACTTACAGAACGTAGATCAGGCCACGATCCATGGTCCAGGGCTGTGGGTCAACCCCAAGCTTTCAGTCCAAGAACTCCCATAAATATAATCTAAGTCCTGACCCACGCCAGGACTTACGGACCATAGGTCAGACAACGGTCTGTGCTCTAAGGTCGTAGGTCGGATCCCAGATTCAACTCCCAATCGTCGACTGACGGTTGACCAGCACGGACCGTCAGCTAATCAATGGTCCATTGGTCCCGTCCATCAGTGACCCCGACATCAGTTAAGTTAAGGGTCTTTTTGTCTTTTCCATATGTGTTGGACCCATAAACTACGTCGTTTAAACCCTAAACTATGTAGTTTTGATAAGTTTTAGCCTAGAAATATAACTAGAACTTAGTTAAGTCAGATCATTCTTCAAAACTTAAAAAAAATTGGGGTCAAGAGGAGAAACAGGTCAAGAACCCTAGTTCAAGAACGCAGCAATGTTCCATCAGTTCCGGCCCCGAAATCAAAAGATTTTTGTGTGGAATTCGTCACCAGGCATGTGGTATTTCACTAGTGGGTTCCTTTTACCCATTGGGTCCCTAAATTTCAGTCAGAATCTTCATTCCCTTAATATTATCCAGACTTGGATTTCTTGATGTTAGAATTATTGGGTTTTAGCTGTTAGAATGATCCAAATCGTATTATCATGAATTCAGTATCTTTATTACTCAGGTTCATGCATAAACTCAGAACCCTAGCTATGTAGTTCTTTTAGTAAATGAATTACATATGCTCGGCCAGTTAATTCAGTTATATATAAACATGCCTCAGTTTTTGAATGCATTATTATTAGCATATTAATGTTGCATTCTCAGTTTGCATGTCAGTATTTTAAGCTATTCAGTATTACAACATTTCAGTCATAAAGTTGTAATTACTTAATCATAGGGGATGCTTAATACCAAGTGGACTAGGGTAAGTCACCCTAAAGTCCCAGAACTACGTGCCCCGTAGGTTGTAGGTCCCCTCTGCGGGCATCATTTTAGTGATCACGCCAGCATGCCTTTATACCTCTGGCAGGGTATATTGGGTCCTCTTGATCAGGCGTATACATCAGACTCCATATTTAGCTTTTGTGGTTTTATGTCGGTTATTAGTAGCTCCTTTAAAGATCAGTCAGATTCTATTTCATTGACCATGTTATCAGTATAGTTCAGTATTCAGTCTTAGCATGTTATAAACATGGTCATTGCATTTAGTTTAGTCATGTTTAGTATTTCTAGTATCCTTATCTTGTTTAGTTATATCATTGCTTTATTTCTTATTCAGTTATGTTATTATTCATCTTTATTCTATCATGCATGCTTAGTACCTTTCATGTATTGACGCATTCTTTTTGCTACATCTTCTCGTGATGTAGGTTCAGGTCCTCAGGAGTCAGATCCCGTATAGATCGGTTCCCAATCTTTAGTTCAGCAGCATCAGTGGTGAGTCCTCATTCTTCGAGGATAGTTCACATGTTATCTTTCCATTTCAGTTTTAGTTTTAGTTTTGCTAGATCTAGCTGGGGCATGTCCCACCATTTCTAGTTAGTAGAAGCTTTATTTCAGACATAGTTAGTTTCAACTTTACTGTTGGAGTTTGACTTTTCATTTGTATATAAAATCTCAGTTTCTTATTCAGATTTAGTATATGGGTATTTCCCATCATTTCAGATTCTTATATGATTTAGCTTCCGCAAAGTGTTTATTTATTCAGTTTACTTGAGTATGCTTATGATATGCCAGCAGGGTTAGTTTGGGGTCACGTGTGATCCTAGGTTCCGTGTCCGCGTCTAGGGGATAGCTTCGGGGGATGAAAAACTTGGTATCAGAGCAATAGGTTTAAGAGTCCTAGTATGTCTGAAAAGTCACACTAAGTAGAGTCAGTTTCATGGGTGTGAAGTGCACCACATCTAATGAGAGGGAGGATACGAAATGTTTTAGGAAACCTTCACTTTTTTTGTTACTCTAATCGTGCGTAATATATGATCTAAATCCTTGTTCTGACTCATCATTTTGCGTTTTAGATCATGCCTTCTCGTAGAGCTTATGAAAGGGATGTGAATGCACGAAATGCTAATGCAACTCCTCCACTCCCAAATCAGAAAGTTTCAAATGCTAAATTTCGGAACGCTATTCAGTTGTTGGCTTAGAGTGTGACCAACCAGAACAATTGGTAGGTTCCAGTTCAGGCAAATACTAATGTTGGGTCAGCTCCAGATAGAGTTTGTGATTTCGTTAGTATCAATCCACCTGACTTCTTAGGATCACAGACTGCTGAGGATCCCCAAAACATCATTGATGAGGTCAAGAAGATCTTTGGACTGATGCAGGTAATTGGAAATGATCGGGTTCAGTTGGCATCTTACCAGCTTAAGTATGTGGTTCATATCTGGTATAATTAGTTGAAAGAGAATAGGGTACAAATGCAGCTCCTATCACTTGGAAATGCTTTAGTAAGACCTTTATGGGCAAGTTCTTCCCAAAAGAGTTGAGGGAGGCAAAAGCACAAGAGTTTATAAATTTGAGGTTCCCCCAACTCTCCAAGTATGCTCATCATGTGGTGGCTGATTTTAGGGCTCAATTGAATCCGATCTTGTGAAAACAAAGTGTAGAAATGCTATGTTGGTAGAATATATGAACAACTCATGGCTCATGACTCATGCTTAGCAGGTTGAGGGTGATAAGCTTAGGGACAAGGCCAAGGAGAATAAGAATGCTAGGACAGGCAACTAGGACTATTCTCAACAGAAATCAGATGGTGGTAATCGCTCGCAGTTTCAGCAAAAGTCATCAACTCCAACACATTCATCAACTAGTGTTCCATCCTCTAAGTTCTGAAATAATCAGAAAGGTAGGACATCGGGCTCCAAGTCACTAGGTAATATTTCAGGTACCAGAACCTACTCAACTTGCCCCAAGTGTGGTAAGAACCATCTGGGCTAGTGTCTTGCATGAAAGAAAGGATTCTTTGGGTGTGGTCTGTGTTGAAAGATTGTCCTTCTAAGTAGGATCAAGGAGGTAACAATGGTAGAGCTCAGTCCACAACTTCAGCAGCACCAGTAGGTCGCCCGACTCAGCAGCGTAACATATTTGGTACCGGTGGCGGTCAGCGCTAAAATAGTTTGTATGCTCTCCAGGCTAGCCATGATCAGGAAGATTCTCCTGATGTAGTCACTGGTACGTTACAAGTCTTTGACATAGATGTTTATGCATTGTTAGATCTAAGGGCTACTCTTTCCTTTGTAACTCCTTATATAGCAGTAAAATTCGATGTTAGTCTAGAAACTCTTTTAGAACCTTTCTCAGTCTCTACTCCAGTCAGTGACCCAATTATAGCTAGACGGGTATACAGATATTCCCCTGTCACAGTCTCTCAGAAAGTCACCTCAACAGATCTTGTTAAGTTAGAAATGGTAGACTTTGATGTCATATAGGCATAGATAGGTTACATTCCTATTATGCCTCAGTTTCCAGAAGAACCAATCTTAGAATGGAAGGGTAGTATCTTAGCGCCTATGGGTCGATTCATTTCTTACCTTAAGGCCAGAAAGATGATCTCTAAGGGTTATCTCTATCATCTAGTTTGGGTTAAGGAATCAAGCTCTAAAACCCCAACTCTTGAGTCAGTCCAGTAGTTAATGAGTTCCCAGAAGTGTTTCCAGAAGAACTTCCTAGAGTTCCTCCCGAAAGGGAAATCGACTTTGGAATTGATCTCCTTCGAGATACCCAGCCTATCTCTATTCCTCCTTACAGAATGGCTCCATCAGAGCTTAAGGAATTGAAAGAGTAGTTGAAAGACCTTCTAGATAAAGGCTTCATCGGACCCAGTATTTCCCCATGGAGTGCACCACTGTTATTTGTGAAGAAGAAAGATGGTTCCCTCAGAATGTGCATTAACTACCGGTAGTTGAACAAAGTCACAATCAAGAATAAGTATCCCATCCCCAGGATTGATCACTTGTTTTACCAACTTCAAGGTGATAGTCCTTTCTCAAAGATAGACTTCAGATCCGGTTATTATCGTCTCAAAGTCATAGATAGTGACATTCCGAAAACAATCTTCAGGACTCGGTATGGTTATTATGAATTTGTAGTTATGTCATTTGAACTGACCAATGCTCTTGCAGCTTCCATGGATTTGATGAACAGAGTGTTCAAGTAGTATTTAGACTTGTTCGTCATCGTTTTTAATGATGATATCCTCATTTATTCTAGGAATGAGGAAGAACATGCGAGTCATTTGAGGGTTGTACTGAAAACACTCAAAGATCGCCAGTTATTTGCTAAGTTTAGCAAATGTGAGTTTTGGTTGCAATCTATTGTTTTCCTCGGTAATATTATCTCTACAAAGAAATCCGACTGGATTTTCAGAAAATAGAAGAAGTTAAACTATGCCCCAGACCTACCTCTCCTACAAATATCTGAAGTTTCTTGGGTCTAGCCGATTATTACAGAAGGTTCGTGGAAGAATTTTCATCCATAGCCTCTCCGTTGACTAAGTTGATTTAGAAAAAGGTCAAGTTTCAGTGGTTAGATGATTGTGAGAAGAGATTTGCAGAATTGAAAACTAGGTTTACTACAACTACTGTTTTGACTCTACAAAAGGTTCAGACAGTTATGTGATCTATTGTTATGGATCAAGATTCAGCCTAGGTTGTGTGTTGATGTAGCGAGGTAAGGTTATAGCTTATGCTTCTAGACAACTTAAGGTGCATGAGAACAACTATCCCACTCATGCCCTCGAGCTTGCAGCAATGGTGTTTGCACTTAAGATTTGGAGAAATTACTTGTATGGTGTTCACGTAGATCTGTTCACACACCATAAAAGCCTTCGGTATGTGTTCACCCAGAAAGAGTTAAATATTTGCTAGATGAGATGGCTTGAATTCTTCAAAGATTATGATATGAGTGTGCATTACCATCATGGTAAGGCCAATGTATTAGCAAATTCTCTTAGCAAACTATCTATAGGTAGTGTAGCACATATTGAGGAAGAAAGAAAGGAACTAGCAAAAGATGTTCAATGACTTGCTCGCTTAGGAGTTCGTCTCATGAGATATCAGTTAGTGGTGTAATAATTCATAATGGGTCAGAATCTTCATTGGTAGTGGAGGTTATGGAAAAGCAAGACAGTAATCCGATATTACTACAACTTATGGGTGCAATCCATCGCAAAGAGTTGAGGTTTTCTCCCAAGGGGGAGATGGTGTGCTTTGCTATCAGTGTTGATTATGTGTTCCTAAGGTGGGTGAGTTGAGACAATAAATTCTCGCAGAAGCCCATAACTCTTGGTATTCTATTCATCCAGGCGCCACAATGATGTATTGTAATCTACGGGACGTCTTTTAGTGGAATGGTATGAAAAGAGATATAGCTGATTTTATGGCTAAGCGCCCCAACTGTCAGCAAGTCAAGGTAGAACATCAGAAATGAGGAGATATGACTCAAGAGATTGACATTCCTACATGGAAGTGGGAAGTGATCAACATGGACTTCATCACAGGTTTACCTCGTACTAGTAGACAACATGACTCCATTTGTGTGTTAGTTGATATAGTTACTAAGTCTGCGCGCTTTTTGGAAGTCAAGACTACAGATTCGGTGGAGGACTATGCCAGGCTTTAAATTAATGAGATAGTCAGGTTGCATGGGGTTCCTTTGCCTATCATCTCAGATAGAGGTCCTCAGTTTACCTCTTATTTTTTGAAGTCATTTTAGAAAGGTCCTAGTACTCAGGTTAATCTTAGCACAACATTTCATCTGCAGACGGATGGTCAGCCAGAGCGTACCATTCAGACCATAGAGGACAAGTTGGGAGCTTGAGTGATCAACTTCAAGGGTAGTTGGGATGATCACCTTCCTCTTATAGAGTTCGCCTACAATAATAGTTACCATTCCAGCATTCAAATGGCCCCTTTTGAGGCAATATATGGGCGTAGGCGTAGATCTTCAGTTGGTTGGTTTGAAGCAGGTGAAACAGCCTTGATAGGGCCAGATTTAGTTCATGTTGCTATGGAGGAAGTATAACTCATCATAGATAGATTTAAGACAGCCCAGAGTCACAAAAAGTCTTATGCAGATGTGAGGAGAAGGGAATTAGAGTTCCAAGTTGATGATTGGGTTTTCTTGAAACTGTCACCTATGAAGGGGGTGATGAGATTTTGCATGAAAGGGAAACTCAACCCTAGATATGTAGGACCTTACAAGATCTCGAAAACGGTTGGTAAAGTGGCATATGAGTTAGAGTTGCAAACAGAACTAGCAGTAGTGCATCCGATTTTTCACATTTTGTTGTTGCAGAAGTTTGTGGGTGATCCAGCATCTATTGTACCCTTAGAAACTGTTGATGTGAAAGATAGTCTCACCTATGAAGAGGTACCAGTTGAAATCCTTGATCGTCAGGTTCAAAGGTTGAGAAACAAAGAAGTCGCTTCAATCAATGTTTTGTGGAGGAGTCAGTCCATAGAGGGAGCTACTTAGGAAGCAAAAGCAGCCATGAAAGCCAAGTATCCTCACCTTTTTCCTTCCTATTCCATTCCATCTTGAGGTAATAGTTCATCTTCAGTTTTTCTGTCATTCATGCGTAGTTTCAGTCTTAGAATGTTATTCCTCCAGTTTGTGCTTATATTTCCAATGTATTTGCATGTTCATGGAACTTAGTTCAGTCAGAAATCAATTTTAGTAATTCTTTTGTGGTAGGGTTGCAGCTCTTTCCCTCCATTTAAACTAGTTTAGTCTTCATTCGAGGACGAATGTTCCCAAGGGGGAGATAATGTAACACCCCGTATCCTAAACATACCAAATTGCATATTGCCGATTTCAGAAGCTACAGGTGCCACTGATGGGCATCACCTACAGACCTTAGTGTGACCCACAGTCCGTGTTGGTGGTCCGTGGATGGTCACCTGCAGCCCGCCCCAGAAGTAGTTTATATCCAGCTAAGGGTCAACCCATGCCGGGACGTACGGACCGTAGGTCAGGCCACAATCCGTGATCTAGGGCCGTGGGTCAACCCCCAACATTCAGTCCTAGAACCCCCAGAAAAATAATGTAAGTCTTAAACCATGTCATGACCTACAGACCATAGGTTAGACCACAGTCCGTGGTCCAAGGCCGTAGGTCAGACCCCAGTAACAGGTCCCAGTCGTCGACTGACGGTTGACCAGCATAGACCATCAGTCGATCGATGGTCCATCAGTCCCGTCCATCGGTACCCTGAAAATTGTTAAGTCAAGGGTCTTTTGGCCTTTTTCTTGTGCGTTGGACCCCTAAAGTACATTGTTTAAACCCTAAACTACGTAGTTTTTGTCAATTTTAGCCTAGAAACATAACTAGATCTTTCCTAAGTCAGATCATTCTTCAAAACATAGAAAAATTAAAGCGTAAAAGGAGAAAGAGGTCAAGAACCCTAGTCCAAGAACGCAACAATGTTCCATCAGTTCCACCTCCCAAATCGAAAGATTTCTCTGTGGAATTCATCACCAGGTATGTGGGATTTCACTAGTGGGTTCCTTTGACCCATTAGGTCCCAAGATTTCAGTCATAATCTTAATTCCCTTAATATTAGCTAGACTTAGGGTTTCTTAATGTTAGAATTGTTTGGTTTTAGCTGTTAGATTGATCCAAATCATATTATCATGAATTCAGTATCGTTATTGCTCAAGTTCATGCATAAACTCAGAACCCTAGCTATGTAGTTCTTTTAGATCATGAATTACACATGCTAGGCCAGTTAATTTAGTTATATATAAACATGCCTCAGTTTTCGATTGCATTATTATCAGTATAATAATGTTGCATTCTTAGTTTGCATGTCAGTATTTTGAGCTTTCTAGTATTACATCATTTCAGTCATAAAGTGTTAATTACTTAATCATAGGGGAAGCATAATACCGAGTGGACTAGGGTCAGTCACCCTCAAGTGTCAGAACTACTTGCCCCATAGGTTGTACGTCCCCTCTGTGGGGATCATTTTAGTGATCACGCCAGCATGCCTTTATACCTCTGGCAAGGTATATTGGGTCCTCTTGATGAGGCGTATATATCGGACTCCACATTTAGCTCATGTGGTTTTACGTCGGTTATTAGTAGCTCCCATACACTTCAGTCAGATTCTATTGTATTGACCATGTTATTAGTATAGTTCAGTATTCAGTCTCATCATTTATAAACTTGGTCATTGCATTCAGTTTAGTCATGTTCAGTATTTCCGATATCCTTATCATGTTCAGATTATATTATTGCTTTATTTCTTGTTCAGTTATGTTATTATTCAATATTATTCTTTCTTGCATGCTGAGTACCTTTCAAGTACAGACCCATACTCTGCGTTATATCTTCTTGTGATGTAGGTTCAGGTCCTCTGCAGTCAGATCACGCATAGATCGGTTCCCGATCTTCAGTTCAGTAGCATCAGTGGTGAATCCTCATTCTTTGAGGATAGTTGACATGTTATCTTTCCATTTCAGTTTTAGTTTCAGTCTTGCTAGATCCAGCTGGGGCATGTCCCATCATTTCTAGTCAGTAGAGGCTTTATTTCAGACAAGTTAGTTTCAACTTTAGTGTTAGAGATTGACTTTTCATTTGTATAAAAACTCTCAGTTTCTTATTTAGATTTTGTATATGGGTATTCCCCATCATTTCATATTATAGTATGATTTAGCTTCCGCACAGTGTTTAGTTATTCAGTTTACTTGAGTAAGCTTATGATAATACAACAGGGTTAGCTTAGGGTTACTCGTGATCCTAGGTCCCAAGTTCGCATAATGGGGGTAGCTTCGGGGCGTGACTAGATTGATTTTAGAAACCCGGCCTCTACTAATGGGAGAGCTTTAATGCCATTGTCGTATCCACTCGGTGCTAAGCATAAATCCCACGGAATAGTCATTTCTTACTTGAGTACATTAATTATGGAAAGGTGACCTTAGACAACGAAACCAAGCTAGCTCTTACACTTTAAATCATATTAATGTAGTAAAACTTTTCACAACATGCTATTATGTGTTTATGAGACTATCCTTTCACAACAGAGCATCATCATTGGTACTTTACTCTCACAGAAACCTTAAAAAACTTGCATAGATTTCATAAAACAATGCATAAGTTTGTAATTTACCTCTTTTGGCTCAAAACCCACTTTCAATTATCAATGCTTAGAAAACATAGGTTACATATGGATTTTATCATAAATACATCGTCAATTTCATAAAACTCTTTCTTGAAAATCAAATTCCACATCATATGATTCATAACTCGAAAACATGGGGATTACATGGGTTCATGGCGAAATAATCATAAAATCATCATGTATCATCAATTCAAGCATAAGAGATCATAATTCAATTATTTTAAATAATAATGCAAATAACCCATGGTAATGGAAGAAAACCCTAACTCAATTGAGGAATTCTACCTTTCGAAATAGAGGAATTCGGGAACTCATTGAATTGAAGTAATCCTTGGATGAAAACTATCATACCTTGAATCCAAATGCTAGACGTCAATGGATAAATTGGGACCTTAGCTTGAAACCCTAGATGAATTCTTCTTCTTCTTTAAGTTCTAGAGAGAGAACTATTTCAGAGCTTTTCTTTTTTGTGAGTTTTGAGAGAATGATTTCAGTGTGGAAATTTGGGGGTAAAAGGCTTATATATAGGTCTTAATGAAGGGTAAAACGAAGTAGCATAGGAACTAATTAATTAGGAAAAGACTCAATTGTCCTTGAAAAAATTATCAGTTGTCCACCGACTCACGAATGACGAACTCTAGTCGACGGGCCATGGTCTGATCTATGGTCCGTCCTAGTGAACCGTCTGTGGTTGTTAGAGAATTTTGGCCAAACTACGGACCCCTGGACCACGGACAGTGGACCCACCTATTGTTCGTAGGTCCAGTCGTTGTTCTACCCCTGAAGAATTTCCGAGGGGCTATCCACGGACCCACCTATGGTCTGTAGTCCACCCCACGGTTCGTGGTTGGACACCGTGGATGGCACCTGGAAATGCTCAAATATGCTATGGTGCCGTCTTTCAGATTCAAGGTTTTACAATATCTCCCATTTGGGACCATTCATCCTCTAATGAGATTCAAACTGGTTCTAAAAGAGTAGGAGAGGAACTGACAATCCAACCTACAATGCGATGAACACAGCGTAGGAGCAACTATCGACTACAAGCTATGGCGTTCTCAAAACATCATAAGAGGGGTAAAACTAACTCTATCAGCCCATTATGCATGCAATACAAATAAATACGGAGGAAACATCAACTGAAAGCTCAACTTATTGAAATTCATCGTAAGGAAGTAGGAACTGCTTCTAGCAACCCAATATGCATGAATTTTCAAATTTCTCATGTTCAAGGAGGAACTACCTTCTCCAAGCTAAAAGGATGCTCAACACAATCTCATGGTGCTCATATGGAATTTATTCTCAAAAACATATTTTGAAGCATGTAAAGCAATTCATCTCATGAAGTCTATAGGCAACTCATACTTAATGCACAACAACATGAGAAAAACAGTCATGTAAAATCCATTTTTTTAAAACATAGCTTTTCATCAATATGCATCACATAAGGAAATCATGGAAACACATGACTCCCAAAACAAGGACAAACCAAGAGAAACTCATTACCTAAAGCTAGAATAGGAATATAGATTAACGTCTCAAGTACACCTCATCTGATTCTAGGTGTAAACGATTGCTAACTAGTATAAAACCCAACGAAGAAGTGGGGTCAAACCAACACGTATCGGTACGTGTTTAAATTTTAGTTATGATGTTATAAAGTAGTCTATTCGGTTATAGGAATAGAATTTATCACATACATGTAAACAAGTCTAAAAGGGTGACAAGGAATGTAAGATGGGGGGTTTGGATTGTCAATTATCAGCTAGAACATAATCAAATACGGAGAAAATAACAATATAGAGAGGAATTCTCGGGATGTGATCGATTATAGGCAAATTTCACTATATGGGTAATTGAAACTACTAATAAATAGCTAAATATCAGTGGGTAGCCTAGGCTAAAAGTGAAATAGCTTTCTTTCAAATAACTATCTCGAATCAAATGATTTTTTTCGAACATCAGCAAGTTTAGCAAATAAGAACAACCGACACTTTAATTAATCTACTCTTTCGAGCAAGATAGGTAAAATTGAGATTAGGATTTACTCTTTTGAGCTAAACCCATATCACCCCAATAACTACAATCATCAATTGAAAGCTTTGACTCAAAAACATCTTTTTCAATCAAGCCCAGAATTCTAAGATCAAATTGCATTTGCAACTACAATTCTTAGTTTAAAACACAACTATAAATTAAAACCCACTTCACTTAAACATTTAAATCAGTAATTAACAATACCCATAAGCTAATTCAGCCCATAATCATATGATCACAACCCAATAATTCAACTTGAAAGTCCTGTTGGTGAAATAAGTTGCGTCTCACCGAGTCATTCGGTGATCCCCCCCTTTGCTCCTTTCCATCCCCATTTTGCATTAGTCATCAGCCTCCCACGTTTTGTAGCTTTGGGAGATCCAACTTGTTGTCGCTGAGTGGATTGGCGAATCGCCGATTGGCCGTTTCTGTCGCCAACTTGGTCTCTTCCCCAGGGCTAGCAAGCTGGAACTTTAGGAGAGCTAGAAAAGCCCCTCGGCGGTCCACCGAGTGGCCTTGGCGATTTGTAGGATCGCTTTTCTTCACTTTTTCAGCTTATTTGTTCTTTTTTGCCCGATAGTGTCCTTACCTTTCTCCTTAGCTCACATACATGTCAATTAATGTTTTAACATCAGTTTATAGCATAAATTAAGGCAATTAAGAACACTAAAACTATCAAAACAAAACCATAAATTATTACAAATCTCGGACTCATCACACCTATAACTTAAACTTTTGCTTGACCTGTAGTCAAACTCAAGATCAATCGGTTCAACAAGGATGTATATAAACAGTGTTGCTCAAGACTCAATATAAATGCACACATAAGGCTCAAACTACACATACAATGCTCAATTGTGCACTAAAAGATTCAAATTGTGACTCACCATTATCATGTGTACTTAAGATCCAACGCTTGCTCAAATGCAAGTTCAAGCTCAACAAAGGTAATCAAATGCCCTCACAAACAGATGATTCCATATTCACACAAAATTCTCCTGAAAATTTAAAGTCTCAGAATCACAAACAACTCTCACACTCACAAAGAAGAACATTTGCATGACTCCACCCATAGGCAAGCCCTTATTTTCCAATCAATATTTGTTTCAGCTCACTAAATATCACAAAGGTCTTTTTAAGGCTTGTAACGGGGCTGAGTGAAAAGGTATGGTCATTGGGGCTTAGTAGCTTCTGCCTTCATGAAGTGCAACCTGAACATCACTTTCCTCCTTTTCTTTAACATTTCAAACATGCTCATAATCCACCCCATTATTCAACTTCACAAGAATCACCGGATACCCCATTCCTTTAGCTATTTTCACAACTTTTTCTCTTTTTCAGTCATTTTCTTTTCTTTTCAATGACATTTTTTTAAATGGAGAAGTTCTATATTATTCAAAATCATCCATAATCAAGGGGGAAATTTTCACACTTCTTGACTTTCCTTCTTTTTCACCACACCCCCAACTTAGGCTTGTGGCCTAAGTTGGCTATTCAAATAAACAAAAACGTCATGAAGGTTATGCGTGAGGGGATAAAGAGATCAAACTTTTCCAAGTTTCATCCAAGAAAAGGATAGGCTCAAAAGGTGCCAAGCAAGGTTCACACATCTCACAAGGGTAGACACAAAAGAGGTATATTGTCAAATTGGTTCACTCTTGAAAATTCTTGCCCAAGATAATTTCAATTGCTTGCTTTACCTAATCAATCAGACCAATGGGGCAAGTTATAGGTGTCATCAAGCACAATGTTCAAACCAACAACACCATACAAGGAATTGGTACAATTATCAAACAAGACTCCACACTTTCTAGCTAGCGCGCAATGTTGATCAGAATAGGCCCATTCAACCATCAGCTAGTCACAACGAGATGCTAAAAGTTCACATATTGCCTATGTAACTTAGTTTGCCTCATCATAGCAACACATTCATTTTGTTCAATTAAGAGCACTATTTAAGTAATTAGTATTGACTGCAATCGACACTCAAATTTGCACAAGAACAACCACAATCACACAAAAGAGGTGGCAATTTTTTTAAAATTTTGTTCAAAAACCATTTTCTATCAAAACAATGGGCCACAACACAATTCAACAACAAAGATATATATTTAAAAAATAGGCTTATTATTCACAAAAACATCATCAAAACAAAACCAATGTTCACAAAACAGTCATAAGAGGTAGGTATGGAAATACCTCACCCCACCTAACAAAATGTGCAGTTTTCCTCAAATTCAACTAAAAAAATTAGTATAAAAAGTAACAGAGAGTAAGGGAAAAGGCAATCCTTCCAGGCTAAGCCTGGGTGTAGTCTGCATGTCAGCCGCTCCATCTGTCTAGGAATCAGTGCTGGGGATCTCAGCAATCTTGGCTCCACTAGAGCCCACCATTGAAACATCTTGAAGCGATGCCTGCGTCGTAGTCTCGAATATCACACCCTCTTCACTTGGCCGCCTACCAAAGATGCCTTTCACTTTTAGACAGTTCCTCGCGCATGAAAGAACTTCACTTATAAAGTCAAGATGGGAAAGGATGGTCTACGATCTCCCAAAAAAGAAAGAGCAGACCCCATCGAAGACGAGAGTAAGGTACAACAAGGCCATTTCTATACTTTCTGCTAGGCTCAGGAATTCTATTTTCTATTACTTTCTATTTTTATTTTTTTCCTGAAAGCAGCGCAAGGCGAGCCGAGGCATCAATTTTTAATCTCATTATGACTTGGTCATTCGGAAGAGTAATTAATTCGATCAGAATAGTGGAATGGAAGGCAGTAAATTAATGAAATAATCCTTTCTTTTCCAATCGCCAAGTCAACCAAGTCGTCAAAAATAGGCTCCTCTCAATCACCAAGCGGCTCCTCATCTGTCTCAGCCTCAGACTCAGCATCAACAACATTAGCTCTGATCTCACCTCTAGTGGTTGCTGGAGGCACATCCGAGCATGGTGGAATATCTACATGCGGGTCCTCTAGGATCTCCACCGTCCCAAATAGGGAGGTGAAATTTGTGGACTTCAAATGGTCCATATCCTTTCTCAACCCAAAAATATCGGCCTTTGATGAGTCCACAAATTGGGCTCAATTAGGGCTATATTTTAATAGAAATTGTGCCCTCAAATGTTTATTTTATCTCAATATCTGATGAAAACTCTTAATTTTCAGGTATTTGAAGTTTGAAAGAAAGAATGGACACTACGTCGTAAAAAGGAACGAAAAGGCTGAAATAAACGAAGAAATGAAGGCCTGATTATCATCGAGTCCACTTGGCGAGTTGCCGAAGGGTCTTACTTCGCCTTTTGTTCCAATGGGCTGAGCCCTGAAGGAAAGGATCAAGTCGGCAGAAAAAAGGAGCAGTCGGCGCATCACCGAGAAGTTCCGTGAAACAGTACCACGTCACCCAATGACCCATAGCACGACGATGTTGAAGGCTGGTGGATGAATTTAATGATTTTGTAGTTGCAAATACAAGTTTATTTATATGTTTTTGGCTTGCTCTAGAGAGAGGTCGTAAAACTAAAACTACTAAATTGATGGCCGGTGGGAGTGGGTCGACATGAGGTTCAACTCGAGAGAGTGAATCCTAGTCTCATTCCCACACACTCAGCTTGAGAGAGTAAGTGGGTTAAGGCGTAGGCTGGTCTTCTTGCGGCAAGTGGGTGTCCGAGATGAACGCATTTGAAATGGTGTAAGTTGCTCGAGAGAGAGCTTATCTACCTTAAAGTTTAGCCTAGTCACAATTTTTCTATGAATCTTCTATCGAAAGCATGTACCCAATAATCTAGATTAACCTGTATTCCCGTCACATCCCAAGGATCCCCTCTCATTACTTAGAAATCCTTGTTTATTTTGCTATTTTTACTTACTTATGACAAAACCCCCCATTGTTAATTGACACTCTTGTGTCCCCCTTTAATTTACAATGTTTTTAATCAATAATGTCTTTAGCTACGACTAGTTGGAACGAAATTTTATTTTTCTATTAATTCTCAAACCCACTCCCTTGGGAACGATCCCAGCCCTTGGTTGGCTTACTAAACTATTGTACGATAGTAGACACTTCCATCGAAAGTTGTGTCTTGATTACGCAAACATCAAAATGGCGCCGCTACCGGGGAATGGTGTTATATGGGAATTCTTCGTTAAGCAGAATTTCTATTTTTAATAGTTGTAGTTTTACTAATTTTATTTTTAGTTTTGTTTTTCTCTAAGTTGTTGTATGCAGAAACCCTGATCAGGGCTGAGGGAAGTGGTGGCTAGTTAGCTGAGGCGAACCAAGAAGTCGAGGGTGACTTCATGTTAGCTGCACTAGTAACTAAGCTAGACGACTTGGCCACCAAAATCTCAAAGGTGGAAAACGAGTGCAAAAGTCAGGGAAGGTACATACCCCTTCTTGAGCGGCAAAATTCTAGAGATAGAGAGAGAAATCGTGTTGAGGACACACTACAAAATATTCTCCAGAAGATCACCGACCAAGATCGAGTGCTAGAAGATATGAAGGAGAATATTGAAGTGTTAAATCAGATGATTGGATCTCACTGTAGATCCATCCAGCTGATCAGAACACTGATGAGTTTTGCAGTACCTCATCTCCACCCAAAAGATTTAATGGGGTTACCTAGTGACACTAATGGAAAGTGAGTAAAGACTCGCGATAATCCACGACGTTAAATAAGACACTTTTTGGGAGGCATCCCAAGGTTTTAAATGCTTTAGTTTGCTTTTATAAATACTGGTGTGTTGATTTTGTAGGTTAAAACGAAGAATGTGTTGAAAAGTGCAGGTTGGCGAAATAAGGATCCAGTTGGCGAATCGTGAAAATGGTTAGCCATCCGGCTAGTGTCTGCCGTTTGGACCTATATGTAAACTGGAAGCCTTTTAAAATTCAGCGAGATACGAGACCATTGGCGAATCGCCGATTAGATTGGCGAGCAATACTAACATCGCCAAATGGACACGAACTGAATGGTTTATAATGGCCAAAAGTCTTAAAATTCGGACTTCTTCACTTTTCCTCACTTTTTAAACTTCAAAAGTCACACCAGGGTAGTTCTCTCATTCTCCTTGCTTTCAATTAGTATTTTAGTTATTGATTGGTTTTTCTAAACTAGGATTTCTCCCCCCCCCCCATCATTTCAATCATGTTTTAATCGGCACAAAAGGTTGGTTTCCGGATCCCGAGCTTACATTTGAAAATTTTACACTCATTTTCTATTATCATATCGTATTGATGTGTGCTAGGCCTCTCTGATAGGGTTAGAATGCTTAAATGCCTATTTTAATTTGAAAATCTTGCCCGTATTATTTGATTGTCAAATCCCCATAATTTTTGTGCTTTTAAAGATTTGGGTTGTGATTGCCTGTCATTAGATTCACTGGGTGAAGTTTGAGTAGCCCACATTTGCGCTAAATGTCGAAAATTTGCTCAAAGATAGAGCGGGTGACACCACTCTTAAGAGAAAATTAGTCAAATTTGGGAGAAATCTGAGTATCCCGGGGAAATGGGTAGTGCGGATCTTGTTTGAATTTCATTAGTGCATGCTTTGATTTTGTTGTCAAGGTTTGCATGATTGAATTCGAGAAGGTGGATTTAAAATGGGCATGTTGGGCCATTTGGCGAGCTGGGTTTAGATCACCGAATCGTTCGGCGGTTCGCCTAATGTCTCCATCTCGCCCTTAATATGGTGTCAAATTGGATGTTTGAGTCTATAACTTTCAACGAGAAGCCATGGATTGGTAAAACCACTCAGCAACTCACCCAAAGTACTCTTGATCGCCCTTTGTATGCTATTCTGACTACTTAATGCACTGTAATTTTTGGAAGACAAACCCATGCTTACCGAAAATAGTCGGCGATTTATTGAAAAGACCTTCGCATCATCGACTTGCTATAATTTGAATCCAATCGTTTCAGCGAGTCTCCCTGCAGTAGATTTCTTGTGCTTCTATTTGATTTTTCTCCTGATTCTTCCCAATCTTTTGCAAATATGGTGCGTACAAATCAAAACATGCCACCTAAGAAAGCAGCAAACGGTATCAATATAAATGAAAGGGGTTCAAATACTCCAAAGAGAGGAAGAGAAGAACTCCCACCGAGAGACAAAGGAAAGAGGAAGAAACATATAGCAAAGAAAAGAGTAGCTATTGAGACCCAAGTTGAGTGGTCTGAGCCTGAATAGGAACAACCCTTGATTCACCGACTTAATAGGCTCTGAGATACACCTCAACCCACACCCACTAGATTTTCATTAGCTGCAGCTCCTCCTGAATCAGATGTAGTGCTAGCTGAGGCACCCCAGTGACTCGTGCACTCCCTATTGTTCCTCCAGCTAGACTGCTGAACAGGTTAAAAGGTGAAGGGGTACAAACTATCATAGATGAAAATCTTATATTTATGGAGGGCATAGAATGTAAATATCCCGATGTTATGGACACCGTTCGCTACCATCAGTTCGAGCGGTTCACAAGACCCCGAGGCCCTTACATTCATTCTTGGGTTAGGGAATTTTACACAACCTATGGTGAGTTAGTGCCTAAGAACAAGAAGATGGAAAGTGAGTTTAGACCGGTGAAGTCGGTCATGGTCAGAGGCAAGACAATTGAGTGACACAACGAACATATTAATAGTGTATTGGGTAGACCACTACACTCGGTACTACCTTAAGATGGGTTACCTATTGTTCAGTCCCTAGATGATTTGAAGGGTTGGTTAACTTCGATGATTTCTAACACCACCCCGAGGTGGATGGACACAGGGGTTCCTATTGAGAAGAGGGACTTGAACATTGCTGCCAGGTTCAGGTTTGGCTTCATCAACAACAGTATTATGCCATCTCAGAACGAGTCTAAATTGTGTCATCCTAAGGCAGCTTGCCTTGGTTCTATCATAGCCAGGAGGCGCATTGACCTAGGGTTGCTGATTTCACAGAAGATGGCCATGAGAGCCAAACAGAAGTTGACGTATCTGCCTTTTCCAGCTCTGCTCATTGAGTTGTACCAGTGAGCTGGAGTACCTCGTGACACTATGAGGGATGTTGAGGTCACCGCATCTTCCGCCACCAATATCCGGCATATTGAGGCTGAGTTCACACGAGAGGAGGTTGACAGGAGGAGAACAACTCCAGCAGACACTCCTCTAGAGGTCAATGTTGACTCATTACCAGCAGAGGCATCCTCGCCTACTCCGTGTTCTGAGACTTCAGGTACATCTACCCCTTCCTCTTCTTCGTAGGTCCCAGGTGTTTCATCATCTTCCCAGCCTTCCAGGATTACTCAAGCCATGATCATGAAGATAGGGCATTTAGCCCAATCAGCTGATACATGAGCGGCCTGACTCTAGAAGTCGATTTCAGGGATGATCGAGAGCCCCATATTTGTTGCACTCACCCCGCTTCAGACTTTTGTTAACGCTTTGACGGTGACAGTCACAGCTTGTGAAAGCAAACAAGGGAAGTCTTCTGAGGTCTCGGCTTTAAAAGCCGAAGTAGCTGATCTAAGGAAGGATGTAGACTATCTAAAAGTCTACCGACTTCAGTTCATGAATAGAGAGGGACAACCTGGACGCTCCTGATACCTCGGGGATCCCTCCGGCTTCCGCCGGAGATTTGCAGAGGGGTGGAACATCAGATGATGATTCAGATGCAGGGACAGATTTAGAGCTACTAGCAGCACCTGAGGAGGAGATGGTAGAGAACCGAGAAGAGAGAACATACAAAGATTTGCCAGATCTTGTGGGGATAGTTGTGCAACCAGTGATCCAGACACCGCTGACTGAGACGTGCACAATATCTCCTAGAAAACCTAGCACTTCTATTCCTCTTGAGGCTACTCCGAGAACTGATGCCCATATTCAGATTGCTACATTTGGCACTGAGACCCCTATAGATGGAGAGTCTGCATAGACAGGACTTTTCCTTACCTCCCTATCTATCTTATATACTTTTACTTTTGGATACTTTTATTTGCATTTAAGGACAAATTGTTTTTATTTGTGGTGGGGTGAGGCCCACACCTTTTGTGTGCTACTTTTGTTCGTGTTTCGTGAATATATATTTGTGTTGTTCTGTTTAAAATTTAAATTATGTGGATGTTTGAACTTGTGGCTCCTTTTATTTTTAAATTGCAAAATGATTTTGACCCTTCCGAAATTATTTGAGTGTTGAATGTGGCTGTTCCTTGGCAAGTTTGAGTCTTAGTTTCGATCCATATCGATGAGTTGAATAGTGCTTCCAATCAAATGAACATGAATGTAAGGCTACAATTAGGCGAACTGAACTTTCATCGACAATATGTGAACTATTTGAATCTGCTTGTGATTAGCCATTTATCAAATTGATTTTCTTGTAATGACTGCTGCACACTAGCGAAAGTGTGGGGTCTTGTTTGATTTAAGGGTCGATGCCTTGTGTGAAAAGTTTACCTGGAACCATGCATGACAACAGCTAAAATTTACCCAGTTGGTCCAGTTGACTAAGTAAGACTTTCTCTTGATATGATCTTAGGCAACTTCGAAGAGTGTAAACCAATTTGACATATACTTTTTTTGTGACCTACCTTGTGAGCGTGTGATTCTCTCTTGAACACCCTTTGAGCCTCACCCTTCTTTGAAAGAAACTTGATGAAAACTAGACCTTTCTTAATCCATTACATATAATCCTCTTAAATTGTTGTTAATTGAATGGCCAACTTAGGACAAAAGCCTAAGTTGGGGGTGTGGTGAAAAAGAAAAGGGAAAGTCAAGAAGTGCAAGGAAAGTCTCCTTTAATCCATGGTGTTGATAAATGGAACCTTCCATTTATAAAAAAACAAAAGTTGTGGAATAAAGTACCGAAGAAATAGAGTTCCGAACAATCCATGGGAAGCGAATAATAGGATGACCTATGATGCACTAATGAAAATGATGAAGGAAAAACAAAGGAAGTGTTGAGAGCACCACATTTCATAAGGATAAAGTCACTGAGCCTAAATGACCATACCTTTGCACTCAGCCCCGTTACAAGCCTTGTTAAGACCTTTTTGATCTTGAGAAAGTCAAAATAAATGTTGATTAGAAAATACGGGCAAACCTATGGGTGAAAGCATGCATTGTGTTCATCTTTGTGAGTGTGAGCATTTTATCTGATTCCTGAACTTTAAATTGATTATACATTTGCTTGTGAAAATGGAATCATCATTTGTGTAAGGGCATTCGATGGCTTTTATTGAGCTTGAACTTGCATTTGAAGCAAGTATTGCGAGCCTGAGAATCTTTGGCAATGGTGTGTCACAACTTGAATCTTTGAGTACACAATTGATCCTTGCATAGTAAATTGAGTCTTCTTGTGTACATTCATAATTGAGTCTTGTACAGCACTGTTTGAGACATCCTTGTTGAACTGTTGAACTGTTGAACTTGAGTTTTACTCGAGGACAACCAAAAGTTTAAGTTGGGGTGTTGATGAGTCCACAAATTGGACTCATTTAGGGCTATATTTTAAAAGAAACTATGTCCTCAAATGCTTATTTTATCTCAATATCTCATGAAAACCCTTAAGTTTTAGGTATTTGATGTTTGAAGGAAAGCATGGACACTACGTCGCAAAAACAAACGGGAAGGTTGAAAAGAATGAAGAAATGAAGGCCTGAGGATCGCCGAGTCCACTTGGAGAGTCGCCGAAGGGTCTTACTTCACGTTTTGTTCTAATGTGCTGAGCCCTGAAGAAAGGATCTAGTTGGCGGAAAAAGGGAGCAGTCAGCGCATTGCCGAAACGTTCCACGAAGCAGTACCATGTCACCCAATGACCCAGAGCACGATGATGCTGAAGGGTGGTGCAAGACGGCGATGAACTACACCAAAGGGCGAATCGCCAAGTTGATTGGCGATTCCGACTATCGACGCCGAATAATCCGCTGCAGCACAAATTTGTAAAAACTATAAATACTAGTTAGAGTTGTAGTTTTAGGTGTCGAACAATTATTATAATTTTCATACAGAATAGTAATTTTTCATATTTTTGCTCTAAGTTTGAGAGGGTTTTGAAGACTTAAATATCCAAAGGGTTTCAACTTCAAGATTTGGATATGGGTCTCTTGGTTTCTTCAATTTTGGCTTGTATCAAGACTTAAATCTTCATACCCAGGGGAATGCGAGCTCAATTTGGTATAAATTTCTATCTCTTAAACATGTGTGGCATAAAACCCCAATTCTTGGGGTGTGATTTAGTGAATATGGGTTAAGATAATTGTTGGGTCTTGCTTGCTGATAGTTTAATCGTATTTTAATTGTGATTTTGATAGGTAGTTGTGGATGAATTTAATGAATTTGTAGTTAAAAATACAAGTTTATTTATGTGTTTTTAGTTTTCTTGAGAGAGAGGTGATAAAACTAAAACTACTAAATTGATGGCCGGTGAGAGTGGGTCGACATGAGGTTCAACTCGAGAGAGTGAATCCTAGTCTCAATCCAACACATTCAGCTCAAGAGAGTGAGTGGGTTAAGGCGTAGGCTTGTCTTCATCGAGCAAGTGGGTGTCCGATAGGAACACATTTGAAACGGGGTAAGTTACTCGAGAGAGCTTATCGCCCTTAAAGTTTAGCCTAATAACAAATATTCTATGAGTCTTCTATCGAAAGCATGTACACAATAATCTAGATTAACCCATATTCCCGTCAGATCCCAAGGATCCCCTCTCATTAATTAGAAATCCTTGTTTATTTTGTTGTTTTTACTTACTTGTGACAAAACCCCCCATTGTTAATTGACACTCTTGTGTCCCCCTTTAATTTACAATGTTTTTAATCGTGAATATCTTTAGCTACGACTAGTTAGAACTAAATTTTATTTTTCTATTAATTCTCAAAGCCACTCCCTTGGAAACGATCCTAACCCTTTTTTGGGTTACTAACTATTGTACGATCGTAGACACTTGCATCGAAAGTTGTGTCTTGATTACGTAAACATCAGCCTTCAAGGCCATCATTGCATTAGTGGCTCCCTTCCCTCTCTCACACACCTCTACTCTAACCGTAAGGGCATCAATCGAACCTCTAAGAGGTGTCAAAGCATCAACAATGGCTCTCTCAATCATCCCATAAATTGTGGCCTCTAGCCGGGAGGCATGCATATCGGCAGATTGGGCCAAATGCCCCATCTTATATAACATCGCCTAGTTAATCGGATGCCTAGAAGCAGAAGTGCAAGCAATATATATGTCTTAGTTCATCATTACTTTATGTGGGAAATAGCTTTAATTGACATGAGACCATGTGCTTTAACATGGAATTTGGTGATTCTCACACCGTTAACAGTTGGTCTACTTGCCTAAGGTAGAACCGGTTTGTTAGCTTAGTTTGATCCAGAAGCTAAACATCCTATAGGGCACATAGTTATGGGATACAAATATTTCTACTAGAAATTCAGACTCCACTAGGTGAAGTCTTCCATTTGATAAGACGTACTTTGGGAAACTCGGACTATACTAGGTGAGAGTTCCCATTTTGGAAGCCCAGACTCAACTATGTGTGAGACTCCGTCTCATTTCAATATCCACTCGGTGCTAAGCATAAATCCCACAAGATAGTTGTTGAGTCTTACTTAACTCAAGTCTCATGGAAAGATCTCCTTGACAGTCAATCCAAGTTAATTCATTAGAATAGCTCTTTTGACCATGGGTGACCAACTATCACCATCCATGATCAATTTTACTCTCAGATTCAATTAGGTGAGAAAAGGCCTTTCAACCTTAGAACCCTTACCATGTGAGAACAACCTTTCACAAAAATGTTCACCAGGCTTCATGAGAATAACCTGTCAATCAGCCACAACAAAAACAACAACATAATGAATAACACTTCACTCTTAAAGGATCATTAAAGCATTTACATAAACTTCATAAGCAAGCATTGATCTCATACTTTACCTCCTTGATGTTAAAACATAATTCCAATCAACACCTCTAGAATTCAAGCATTAGATATGGCTATCAACATAATTCAAGTAACCCAATCACTACATGCATAATCCCATAACATTTTTCTTTAATCAACAAACCCACACAATAAAATCATAATTGGGAAATATTGGGATGTCATGGGTTGTTGAGGATTCCAACATAAAACCATTAGTAATCATGAATTCATACATAATATAAAGTAACTCAAGTATTAGAATCATTTTTGAAAGGAACCCATGACATTGGAATCAACCATAGCTTTTGGGGATTTCTATCTTTGAAATTGGGATTTTGAAGGGGCTCCATAGATGAATTATATCCATGGATGAACAGCTACCATACCTTATCAATGAATCCCAATGAATTTGATGTGAAGAACCTTGTTCCTTGAACCCTAGATCCAACTTTCTTCTTCTTCTTCTTCTTTGAGTTTTCTACAAAGATAATTTTTGGTGAGGCTGAAGTTTTGGGAATTGATTGGGGTTTTAGAAATAATGAGATGAATGACTTAATTTAGTGGTATAAAATACTTATATAGGTGGTCTAAATTAGTCTTAAACTATATCACATAATATTTATTATAACTGGAAAACCCCAAAGTACCCCTCAACTTAACCACCTAAAACTACCTCACTGCCCCATCCACGAGACCACGACCACGGGGTGTAGGTGGACCTATGGCTAATCCTCGTTGGGCGTGGTTTGGGATCTGTAACTCTAGAAAGTAGCCCTTGACCCACGAGACCTATCCACGAGGCGTGGACCCACCCACGGGGAGTGGGTCCTGCCGTAGGTCAAATGTCTTGGGTAGTTTCTCTTGGTGTCCACCCACGCTTCCCACCTACGGAGCTTGGGTCCAACCACGTGGAATGGGTGACACTTGGAAACTCCAAAACATGCTAAACTTCCCTCTTATGGCCACAGGGAGTTACAGCATCTCCCCCTTGGAATCATTCATCCTCGAATAATGTTGATAGGCACTGATACACTCAAAATACACCTCCCTAAAGAAGCATAAGCAATCATTATCAAGTAAAGAACCCAACTTGTAGGTTGGGGTCGATTCCACAAGGAAAATTGTTTAAACTTTACTTTAACCAACAATTATATTCAGTTAGTCAAATTACTTCCAGAAAAAAGTAATTAAAAAGGGGGGAATTTGTGAAACAAATTGTAAGAAGTTAGTAAGTAATCAGTAACCAAAAGTCAATTTCGGTTGTTATCAAGATGAGAGAATTAACTAGGGTATACGTGTTCCCCACAAGCTCATAACGCAGTAATCCTAGTAATAGCAATTCTTTCCTACAAAATATGATAAAAACACATAAAAAACAATACAAAAAGGCCCTAGACACACACAACTTGTAAGTGAAATGTATTAGAAATATCGTAAACTAACGGTATATCAACACCCTCAACTTAAATTCGTTGTTTGTCCTCAAGTAACGCACTAAGATTCTAAACGACACTTGTATAGAAGCAAACATTTCAAGCACAAGCAATCACATGGCTCTCTATTCCACTCACTTTTCGGGTGCAAAATTTGTTCTCTTAGGCTTGACAAGCTAATTCATGCAGATCAAACCATGACAACAATCGACCAACCAACACACAACATACACTGTTTCACTATTACCAAAGTACCAACTATCCGATAATGTAACTAGTGCCCTTACTTCAAATGAAATCCCTTTTCTTTCACACAATGACTATGAATTTTGAGTACAAGGATTCATTCAACACTCACACTCAGAAATAACTTCAAGTACAGTTAGTGCTCAGTACCATAGGCCTGCCCATATTTTCACTGCTTATACTCTCCAAACTAGACACTAGGATCACTATAGGACTTTCTTGGCTTGTAACATAGGATCAGGGTCATGTGTGGTACATTTGGGTATTTCTTAGTGACTTTCTGCCCTCCTTGACATTACACTAGACTTTCCACCTCTTTTTGCCCTATTGTTGACATTCTGCCGTTTTACCTTCTTTCCCTTGATTTTCTTCAACCATGGATGTGACCTTAGACTTTATATATATATATATATATATATATATATATATATCTATATATATATTATCTTTTTTATTTTATTTTTTTACTTTCAATATTTTCTTGCCTTTTATTCTTTTCTTTAGCTTACAACACGTCACGTACTTTCCTCTCTTTTTCAACATCAAACTCTTTTCATACCCATTTTTTTCGGTTTCCTCTTTCATAGCCACCCTCAACTTATGGATTTTCCATTGGTTGAGGTGCACAATACCCGATGCCGTGTCAAGGCCAAGATTGAAGTTACTTGTTACATTAGCCACCCTCAACTTAGGCTTTTGGCATAAGTCGAAGTGCACATGTCCAAGGAGGGACAGGGGCCAACATAATCGATTATGGGAAGGTGAGTTTGGGGAAAATGAAAGAAATGGTCTAATTTTAGGCTCAAAGCATTTGGATCAAAGGGAGCATTTATTTCATTTGGTTAGATCCTTCTTTTAGGCAACTTGTGGACTTATCAGAACAAGGGCCTATAATCACTTCCTAGCCTCTAGAGTGAATCGTCTTAGCAGGACTAATCGGGCTAGTTCTAGTTTTGCACAAAAACTGTCTGAACAATCAACTAATCTCACACACTCTTGGCACATAAATTCATTATCAGATTACCCTGTTCAAGTTTCAGTTCAAGTCATGCCATCAAGTTGATTTATTATCATGTCATAATCACAACCAACACATTCAACTTGTCTTAGCGTACCAAATCTAGAAGACATCACTCAGTTTGGATGGGTATATTTTTGCATAAGCCATCATACTTCATTCTTTTTCATGCTTCTACACATACGATCCGAAAACATGCCGGTTCAACAAAAATTTAAACATTCTCTTGGGGAAAAAGAACACAGGCAAGAAAACCCCCAAGAGAGGATGTATGTGTTGGGTTATTCAGACTTCACCCTACCACTCACAATCCATTTACCCCACCCCCAAAAAAAAACAGATGTGTTTGTCCCCAATGCATACAACAATAGTAAAAGATAATAGATTGGGTGAAGCAAACCTATGGCGTATTACGCTGAAGAATCATCAACAAGCGGGTGGGTTTGGTTTCCCGGAGCCCGCTGGAACCATACTTGGGTCACCCTCAGTAGTGCTTTCGGTCACTATAACCGCACCATCAATGGTACTCACAATGTCCCTCACGACAGGCGGGACCTCTACATCACGGGTAGAACTCGATGCCTCTGCAATACCCTCACGCACACTCGGTTGGTGCAACTCTTCATCTAAAATCGAAGCATTCCTAGCCTCCTTCTCCTGCCTACACTGTCTCTTTTGGGCTTTTTCCTCCTCTGTTCGACTAGAATGGTGCCTCTTGCATTTGGTATGTGTAGGCTCAGGCCCCTCCTCGGTGGTCCCACTGAATAAAGCATCCAACACTGTATCATCAACCAACCAGTAGGTGCAGCCTGAGGCTCAACTATAGGGGTATCAAGAATGGCATCAACGTCGGCCGGGATATTGGATAACTCGGACTGAAAAGAGGATAGATCTATGGCCGGGGCTGGTCGCTCAAGGATTCTCAGTTCAAAGGCATCAAGACGCTTATTAATGACCTGGACTTTTCGGTCCATCATGCCCTCTATCCGTCGCTCCATTCCTGCTGGACCCTGTGGCTGACTTGGCATTGGACCCCGAAGCATGGGCAGACTCACACCTGAAGCATGGCTGGACTCAGAGCCTGAAGCATCGGTAGACTCGGAACTAGACGCAGACCCAGTAGCTGAACTGGAAGCAGGCCAGTTAGTGACCCGATCAGTGTGTGCTCCTTATCAGACTGGGAGACAGTGACTACGTCAGGAATCACCTTCCGGGGGGTGCCTTTGGTGGCTTGGGGTGCAGTGGGAGAAGTCCTTGTGTTGGGAGGAACGTATGTTGTATCTTTTTTCGTGTCTTTGTCCTTATCGATTAAACTGAAGCTAGGAGCAACAAATTTTGACTTACCCTGTTTTGAGTAAGTGACTAGTTTCTTGTGTGCCATCGTACCTGTGGAAGCGATATTAGTGCCAAAACTAACCATAAACAAACTAAGAAAAATTTTAGAACTATAAACGAACAGTAACAAAGTCCCATGAAAATTTTCGACAGACGCTACAGTAGTCATCCACGAAAGAGACCTACGGTCCGTAAACTAATATACGGTCCGTGGAACCATTCCGTGGATTAGAGGACCAACAATATTGGTCGCAGATAGAAACCACAGATGTACAAAATAGTCCGTAGATCGATCTACGACTGTAGTTCATATCTGTGGTTCACATTGGTGAAATTTCAAGTGCATCCAATCACGAACCTAATCTTCGGTCCGTAAATGGGGTATCGTGGATGTGATCTGTGCCAGATTTCAGCCATTCTTTATTTTCAAGTCCACATCTTAGACTATTTTCAACAATATCCTAGTCTAACCATGTATTTCAACATTGAATCATGCTAGTTTGTCATTCTCAGGATTCCGATTAATCATTTTAACCAAGTATTTAAGACAAACTTTAGACCGTAAGTCGAAACTTACATTAAGACTTATAATCACATACAATAAGGCAACACAATCACTATCTATCATTCCGAGGGTATTATAACTACCAATTTTATCTAGCAATTACATCTAACAATTACCCAAGGTCAAAACCCGACTCCCGACTTTCTATATTCAATCTATGAACCAAAATTCAAAGTGAGGGGAAAGTATATTACCTTACAAGCAACGAGGTGTGGGGTGATTGCGCGACGACACTAAGCTTTGGAAGACCAAAGAATTACCTCTTCGTTACTAACCCGAACACCGGACCTTGTGGGAATTTTTGGAGAGGAAAGGGAATTTAGGGGTTTGGGGAAAAGGAAAGGAAGATTAATTGGGGAGTGATGGAGTGATTATTGAGTGATTTAAGGAGTTTGGGAAGTTATGAAACGGTTTTGGGATTAAATGGAGGGAAGTGGAATGATTTAAAATTAGGGGTTTTGAAATAGGATGGGTCCGGGTCGGGTCAAGCAACATTAGGGTTTTGGACCCACAAGACCCCGTCTACGGTCCGTGGGTCGATCTACGATTCATAGATTGGGACCGTAGATCACTCTTACACTTGGACAAGTTGTAGGGACTTACCTGGAATCTACGGACACCATCCACGGTCTATGGATGGATCGACGGACAGTCGATGGGGTCCGTAGACCTCTGCACCAGACCATTTTCTGTAGAATTTTCATAGCGTACCTGCACATGTAGCAAACATTAGGCTAATCTTTTTACATTTTCTGGAAACTTTTTAGACATGGACCCTATGCTAATTCTAGCCAACACACACAAAAAAAATAAAACACCTATCTAATTTAATACAGAGAATAAACTAAACACAAAAACTGCTAGATGGAAAACAAAAAACCTATCATTGGCTAGATTGTACATCTTGGGTTTCCTCGCAAGCAGCGCTTGTTTAACATCGCAGCACGACGCAGGCCTCTTGATTACTCAGATTTCATCGAGATGATAGGGCTCAATCACTTCTTGCACACTTTCAGCATTTCCCAGATGGATCTTTGATCCTATGCCCGTTTACCATGAACCTAGTTCCTTCACTATTTTCAAGCTCAACCGTTCCATGGGGGAGCACTTTTGTGAGCAAAAATGGCCCAGTCCATTTGGAGTTGAGTTTGCTTCTAAACAAGCGCAACCTAGAGTTGAATAGAACCACAAGATCACAAACCACAAATTCTCGCTTTTCAATTCTTTGATTATGATACCTCTTCATCTTCTCTTTGTGCAAGGCTGAACTTTCATAAGCTTTTAGGCGAAACTCATCAAGCATATTCAAGTTATTCATTCTTTGATTAAATCCGGCGCCCCAATCCAAATTTAGCTTCTTCATTGCCCACATTGCCTTATGCTCTAGCTTTACCGGTAAATGACAAGACTTCCCATATACAAGTTGGTAAGGAAACATACATAGGGGGTCTTGTATGCAGTGCGATAGGCCCATAGAGCATCTTCAAGCTTCCTTAAACAATCCCTTTTATTAGCATTCATAGTCTTCGCCAAAATCTGTTTGATCTCTCTGTTGGATACTTCAACTTGTCCACTAGTCTGTGAATGGTAAGGAGTGGCTACATTGTGGCAGACACCATACTTCTCAAGTAGCACCTCGAACAACTTATCAGCACTCTGCTTCATGGACCTACAACTATTGAAAGTTGCTTCTGCATTGTTCAGTTTGAACTTCATCTGTCCCTTTTCCATATCAACCAACGCATGCCCTGTGGCAAATAATAGTCTCCCTAGGATGATGGGAACCTCAAAATAAATCTCACAGTCAAGAATCACAAAATCCACCAGAAAAATGAAAGAATCCATTTTCACTAGCATATCACGGAGTACACCAATAGGCCTCTTCACAGTTCGATCAGCCATTAGTAACCGCATTGTAGTAGGCTTTGGGTCCCCTAGACCCAACTTCTTGTAAATAGACAATGGCATGAGGTTGATGCTATCACCAAGATCACACAATGCCTTAGCAAAGTGTAACAATCTGATAGTACATGGAATCGTGAAGGCACCAGGATCCTCCTTCTTTTGCACAAGAGACCTTGTAGCAATAGCGCTACAATGTTATATTCTATCATCATCTTCAAAACTCATAGACCTCTTCATAAACTTTGCATACCCAGGCATTTGCTCCAAAGCTTCTATGAACAGAACGTTGATGGAAAGCTGCTTCAACATAGTAATAAACCTGCAATATTTACCATCTTCAGTCTTCTTCACTAACCTCTGTGGAAAATGTGGTGGAGGTTTATGTATGGGGACCACTTTCTGAGATATCTCCGCTTCTTTCTCTGTCGCAGTCTCAGACGCGTCTCTAACCTCTACCACATCATCTTCTTTTCTAATATCAACATCCACCACAGATGGCATAGGTGGATCTATGGTTTGCTACCCCCTCGAGTAATAACTGCCATACAATGACCGTCGTTTTTTGGATTCTGGGTAATTTTGCTAGGAAGAGTACCAGGTTGACGTGGGTTCACTGTAGTATACAACTGGGTCATCTGCTGCTCTAGGTGCTTTATTGATACTGCATAGGCATCAACCTTTTGACAAATACCAGACAAGTCGTTTCTCATCTCCTTCACATTCTCATCAATTGCATCAGACCTTTTCATCATCTTCTGCATCATATCTTCAATACGCGCCATACTGACTCCAGCTTCCCTAGTACCAGATTTCTGATTTTGAGGGGGAACATAAAGTCCAACCCGATCATTTATGTTGCCATAGTTGTTCCTATTGTAGTTTTTGTTGCGATTGAAGTTCCCATTCCAGACATATTGACCCTCTCGATTGTAATTGCCATAGTTCCGACCTTGGTTTCCTTGACCTTGGTGCCAATTTTCCGCATTGGATCTGTGGGTGTTTGGTCAGAAACCCCCCGTCTGATCATTCACCGCATAAGCATCCTCTTCATAGTAACACTCTTCGACTGGTGGTGGCGTTCTAGTAAAGTAATTCACAGCATTTACCTTCTCTGCACCTCCACTCATATGCTTCAATACCAACCCCAACTCGGTCCTCATCTGAGCCATCTCCTCACGAATCACATCCGCAGACTGGGTGTTTGTATTCTGAATGGAAAATGTGTTTCTCCCAGTTACTGACCTCCTAGTGCTCCATGTTTTATTGTTGCGAGAGATCTTCTCCAGTTTTTCATAAATCTGTGCATATGTGCAGTTTCATATGAACCTCCTGCAATAGTATCAAGCACTGCTTTATTGTTGTCATCCTGACCTCGATAGAAATATTCCTTCAGCGACTCATTATCAATACGGTGATTTAGGACACCTCTTACGAACGCAGTGAATCTGTCCCAAGAGCTACTCACAGACTCTCCAGGTAATGCTACAAAATTGTCGGCCCTATCTTTGTGATTGAGCTTCTTGGACACTAGATAGTATGCCTTGGAGGTAGAGGGGGTAGGACAATAGGTCCATCAGAGTCTGCTATATTGACGTTGCCCTGATAGTTGTCATGTTGTCGTGGGCCTGGTGGATCTTGTACCCGCAATGGATCTCCCAATTAATTGTCAGCTGGAACCTGGTTGTCCCTACCAATTACCCTCGACTGTTGTAACTCAACTGCATCACCTAGATTTCGTCCGATAAAATTAACTGGATCTCCTGATTTTTCATTCTTCGCAAAGTGCGGTTCAACTCTGGATCATAAGGAGTAGGTGGTTCACCCTGGCTCCTATACTTGGCATACACTAGAGTCAGAACCTGAGAGAGACAAAAAAAAAAGAGAAAAAGTAAAATTAGGAAATATTTGACTAACGTTCAATAATCTAGTTAAAATAAATCTAAAATCCAAATTTCCCCGACAGCAGCGCCAAAATTTGATACGCTCAAATTACACCTCCCCAAAGAAGCATAAGCGATCATTGTCAAGTAAAGAACCCAACTTGTAGGTTGGGATCGATCCCAAGAGGAAAATGGTTTAGACTTTACTTTCAACAACAATTATATTCAATTAGTCAAATTACTTCCAAAAACAAGTAATTAAAAAGGGGGAAATTTGTGAAACAAATTGTAACATGTCAGTAAGTAATCAGTAAACAAAAGTCAATTTCGGTTGTTATCAAGATGAGAGAATTAACTAGGGTATACGTGTTCCCCACAAGCTCATAACGCAGTAATCCTAGTATTAACAATCATTTCCTACAAAATATGATAAAAACACATATAAACCAATACAAAAAGGCCCTAGACACACACAACTTGTAAGTGAAATGTATTAGAAATACCGTAAACTCGCGGTATATCAGACACTTCAAAAGGTCACTACTCTAGACTAGGAATCCAACATGCATGCAACATCAAAATAATGCACAATTCAAAGGAGGAAACATCAACTCCAAATTAAACATAATCAATGCATTAAAATGAAGTAGGAACTACATCTAACAACCCGTTATGCATGAAACTTAACATTTCTCATATTCATAGGAGGAACTACCTTCTCCAAATTACAATCATTCTCAACACAATCTCAGGGAATAAATATGCATTTTTCTCTAAAAAGAATAACTAAAGCATGCTTAACAATTCATCTCATGAAGCATATAGGTAGTTCATACTTAATGCACAACAACATGAGGAACAACAATCATATAATTCACTTTCTTTCAAAAACATAAGCTTTCATGAACATGCTTAACTTAAGGAGATCATGGAACACATAAACCACTCATGACTCCAAAACATAAAACAGGCCAAGAGGAACTCTTTGTCTCAAGCTAGAGTAGGAGTAAAAGGAAATCGATGAGGACATCGGGACATTATATTGGCCTCGGCCTCCCAAGAACTTATATGGGCCTATAAAATGGGGACTAAGCTCCCCTTTCATAGAAAACCTCATTACACCCTCCATGGATGTAAATTTCAAGTAGAACCCAAATCATGAATATTAGGGACATTCAACAACCTTGCTTTCGAAGCACATTATTTCCCCCTTGGGAGGAAGCCTCTACTAATTCCTTAAGTACCACTTCTTTCAAGTCAATCCAAAAATAAAAACCAAAAACTCATAACAATCATACCGGGTTCTAGAAGCCACATTTGGACTATCATCCCCTTTTCACCCTCAATTGGTGATAACTCAAAAGAAAATTAATCTTAAAGAAATAACTAACCCTTGAAGTTGGTCAATACTAACATTCTATTTCCCTCACCCTACCTAGGTGGTAAAAGCAACAATTTCCCATCATTCTTCTAACCTTCTTATAAGGAACAACTAACCTCTGGACGTAGTATTTCCCCCTCCCATTCTTGGATAGGCTCAATTGGCAACTAAAGCTTGACTACACGAGTTCTTCAATCCATAGCAACATACTAGGAATGCAACCAATTCATACCTAGAATAACATCAAAGTCTAACAAGTAGCATCAGGATCTAATAAGACATATACATCTAATTGGAAACTATCAACATACCAGTGACTTCATCCGGAGAGCTCTTTTGAACATCTCTAGACAAGAGTGCATAGAAACGGTTTGGCTCGGGAGCATTGGAGTAAGGACCACTAAGAGAAGCTTGCTTGGCCTCTCTCCATCTTGCCTTAAGCACCGGTAAATCTCTCATCTTGTGACCACTCTTGCCAGAACCATAGCAACCGTCCATGCCGGCTAGGCACCTACCATAGTGCTTCCTTCCACACCTAGTGCAAGTGGGCTTAAGCAACAAAGATTAACTATTACCCTTTCCTTGGGGCTTAGGGTTAAACACTCTCTCTTGGTTATACCTATGAGCATTGGGGGAAACTTGATTGGAAAGCCTTTGTTGAGTTCTAGGTTTACTATGTCAATTAGATCTAGTATTAGAAACATTGCCATCACCGATCCTAGCCCTTATTACCTTCCTATTCTTCTCCCTAAGTTTCAATTCCTCAATTTGTTGAGCGTACACCATAAGCCTTGACATATCCATGTCATGGAGGAGCATTGCCGTACGACACATTTTTTCAACAAAGTCAGACACACCCGACATAAACTTACTTATCTTAGCCCTTGAGTCAGCCACCATAGTTTGAACATATTTGGAGAGTTGGGTGAACTTTAGAGCATACTCATTGACACTCATACTTCATTGATGATGGTTGATTAACTCTTGTACCTTTGCCTTTCTCAACTCAAGAGGGAAGAACCTATCAAGAAATCTCGATCTAAAGAATTCTCATTGTACCGTGCCCGCTCCTACGGTTCTTTCTCCTTTGCACTGATCATACCACACTTGAGCCACATCTTTTAGTTGGTAAGAGGCTAACTCTGCATTTCTTTTGGAGACACCCCCATTAGAGCAAGTAGTTTTTATACCTCGTCGATAAGCCTTTGAGGATCCTCTTCCACTTTGAAGCCATGAAATTCCGAAGGGTTCATTCGTGCAAAATCCCTCACCCTTGAAGCAACCGAATTCACATTAGAATTCTAAATCCCTCACCCTTGAGCCGTCGCCGCTTGTGCCAATATTTGAATAGTCGACCTAAACTCCGCATGAGTCATATTCTCAACCAAAGGATCTATCGAAGCTTAGGGAGCTTGAGGAGGATCTCCTCGTTTCACATTATAATATTCCATCTTTCTAGCATTAGTCCTTCGTGTATTCATATCTTAAAGATACAAGAGAGGGATTAGGAGAGAGAAATCTTTTAGAGTTAAACTCTTAGGCACGACTTAAAAGTAATGAAGAAGTTAAATTTCCTAACATCTTGTAGCCTCTCATTTATAAGTGTGGTCCGCTTCATACTCATGAACAAGACTCTACTAGATGTGGTTTATGAGACATCATCCTAGAATCTTTATAAACGTCGTGCTCTGATTACCAAGTTTGTCGCGACCCAAGGGTACCCCCTTGATGTAACAAGGCAAATAGAACCCCAAAAGGCTCCATGTAAGCCACTTTGCATATCATAACATAAAAATAGAAAAATAAAGGGTAAAACATATTTCAAGTGTTAAAAATTTTCATAAAAGAAAGAGGAACTCTAGACTTGTCTCAATATAGCTATCTTTTACAATACTTGAATGAAATAGGGACTAGCCCATACAACATGTCTGAAAAGGGAAAGTACATGAAAGAAACTACAACATAGGAAAAATTCATCCTCAAACCATAAGGACTCACCAACAAGCTCGGAATGTACAGAAAGCCGAGTAAGCTAGTAGAATGATCACAACGAGAAATAGACCTTACACTTGGGGAAAATATAGCAATTGTAGGGGTTAGCAGAAAAATGGACCAAGTATGATAGCCATGCATAAAAATATTGAAAACATTCTAAAGGGACATTTTATTTGAAAGCATGCAATTTACCAAGTTTAAACATCATCATGAAGATAGTGGAAAAGCATAAGTCATAAACATAAGTCATCATAGCATAAGAGAAATTCTTCATAATTAGACTCAAAGAATACTTGTGCAATGCATGAATATGACCCCATAAATATCACCCATGCTAAGTAAACCTCATTAGGCCATCATTCCTATGCATCATCTTTTGAAACTCTTGAACACTATGAGGTACTTCTCAAGCACATCTTGGTTCCATATTTCATTGAACACTTCGAGATACTTCTTTGAGCACATCTTAGTTTATTTTTATTTTGAACACTATGAGATGCTTCATCAAGCATGTCTTAGTTCATTGCATTTGAACACTATGAGATGCTTCTTCAAACATGTCATAGTTCATCATGACTTTATATGGGAAATAGCTTTAACCGACATGATACCATGTGATTCAACATGGAATCTGGTAACTCCCTCACCGAAAAAGGGTTAGTCTACTTGCCTAATATAGAACTGGTTTGTTAGCTTAGTTCGATCCACTAGCTAAACATCCTACGAGCATGTAGTTATGGGATACAAAGATTGCTACTACAAACCCGGACTCCACTAGGTGGAAGCTTCCATCTCATAACACATACATTGGGAATCTCGGACTCTACTAGGTGAGAGTTCCCATTTTGGAAGCCCGGACTCAATTATGTGTGAGCCTCCATCTCATTTCAATATCCACTCAGTGCTAAGCATAAATCCCATAAGATAGTTGTTGAGTCTTACTTAACTCAAGACTCATGGAAAGAAGTCCTTGATAATCAATCCAAGTTAATTCATTAGAATAGCTCTTTAGACCATGTGTGAGCAACTATCACCATCCATGATCACTTTTACTCTTAGATTCAATTAGGTGAGAAAAGGCCTTGCAACCTTAGAACCCTTACCATGTGTGAGCAACCATATACAACAATGATCACTAGGAATCATAAGAATAACCTTTAAATCACCCCACAACAACAACAACAACATAATGAATAACACTTAAATCACAAAGCATCATTAAAGCATTTAAATAAACTTCATAAAACAAGCATAATCTCTTACTTTACCTCGTTGATGTTAAAACCTACTTCCAATCAACACGTCTAGAATTCAAGCATTAGACATGGATACCCATGACATTGGAATCAACCTTAGCTTTGGGGGATTTCTATCTTTGAAATTTGGATTTTTAAGGGGCTCCATGGATAAATTCTATCCATGGTGAAGAGCTACCATACCTTATCAATTAATCTTAATGAATTTGATGTGAAGAACCTTCTTCCTTGAACCCTAGCTCAAACTTTCTTCTTCTTCTTCTTCTTCTTATTTTTCTTCTTCTTCTTTGAATTTTCTAGAGAGAGAATTTTTTTGTAATGATGATATTTTGGGAATTGATTTGGTTTTTAGAAGTAATGAGATGAATGACTTAATTTAGTGGTCTAAAATCCTTATATAGGTAGTCTAAATTAGTCTAAAACGACATTAGTTAATATTAATTAAAACCGAAAAACCCCAAAGTATCCCTAAACTTAACCACCTAAAACTACCTCATTGCCCCATCCACGAGGCCCCGACAACGGGGAGTAGCTGGACCTATGGCCCGTCCTGGTTTGGGGTCTGCAACTCTAGAAATTGGCCCTAGACACACGAAACCTATACACGAGGCATGGACCCACCCACAGGGTATGGGTCCTGCCGTAGGTCAAATTTCTTGTGTAGTTTCTCTTGGAGTCCACCCAGCCTGCCCACCTACGGGGCGTGGGTCCAACCACGTGGAATGGGTCGCCTTATGGATGACACTTTGAAATTCCAAAGCATGCTAAACTTGCCTCTTAAGGCCATGGGGTGTTACACTGAAGGCCTAGTGGTCGAAGTAGGAATGGATGCCTTTGGAGGTAGCGTATCAATATCAACCTCCGGGGATGTGTCCATCGGGACTGCTCTCCTCCTGTCTGCCTCAAATCTTGTGTACTCGGCCTCTATACGCCGAATGTCGATAGAAAATATGGGTGTATTCTCGATATGCCTCTTTTCATCCCATGGAACTCTAGCCTATCGACATAACTTAGTGATCAATATTGGAAGTGGTAGAGACGTCTGGCGCTGCTTTGCTCTCATAGCCATCTCCTTCTCGATAGTGAAACCTAAATTTAGCCTCTTTCGAGCTATGATGGACACAAGGCAGACAACATTTGGGTGCCGGAGGATAGACTCATTTTGAGACAGCATGATCAAGCTACTAATAAATTTAAACTAGTACCTAGCATCCATATTAAGATCCTTCTTCTCTAACAGCGCTCCAGCCTCAATCAACCTTAGCCTGGTGTCAGCTAGAAGGGGGGCCAGGCAACTTTTTAAATCATCCAGAGTCTGAGTCTGGATAATGCTCTGATAGTCATGTATGAGACGTTGGCACGTTCAAACACATCATTTATATCATCACTGTTGTATCTAATTTTCTTCTCCTGGACCACTACACAGTCCACTAGTTTGAAGGCACTAATCTTCTTCTTCCCCTGAGGCAGCAAGTCACTATAGGATGAGTAGAACTCCCAGACCCAGGTGGAAATGTATGGGCCATAGGGCTTGGTGAAGATGTCAAATATGTGGAACCAATGAGTGTCCCACACTGCTCGATACCTCTCCACCACACCATCTTTTGACAATCTCTTCTCCTCTAAGATGGTCCTCAATCCTTCATCCTTTAACCGGTTGAGTGACAGGGGAGGAGGACCCTGAACGGGTGGCGCTGGGACCACATCTTTGTAGTAGCTGGAGGAGGAAGAGGAGTCTGAGGCACTTGGATCCTAGATAGATCATGCATCTCCTTGGACCAAAGCTTTCCTTTCCGGGCTTGTAACAGTTAGTCATCCTCAGGATTAGAGATAGAAGCCTGAGAGTCATAATATTTCCCCTCACTGCTAGAGATGTACTCTAGTATCTCGGCCATGGGTGTTTTTCCCTTTACTTTGCCTCCTTTAGGAGGTAGCTTTGTTGCCTTAGCCTTGGAAGTGGCTGCTTTCTCATTTATAGTAACTCCTTGTGCCAGCTTTTGGGGTTGCATGTCTTCATAAAACATAATGGTTCTAGCCATTCCTGCAAAAAACATAGAAAAATGTTAGAAAAAGTTCCATAAAAAGTGTAGATAAGAAGTTGCATAAAGACTCGCCGAACCGTTCAGCAAGTCGCCGAATCACATTGGCGAGTCAGATCGGGCTTGCTGAATTTTACAGAGCAAAAATTACCAAAGCTCAAAGTTGTTCAGCGATGTTCAGGGTCTTTCGGTGGATCGCCGACACCACTCTATGAACTAAAAATAGCTCGCTGAAAGTTACAGTGTATTTTAGGGATATAGAGGCGTAGAATGGCGAACAACAAGGACTTTCGGTGATTAGCCGAGTGAACTCGGCAAGCTCAGGCATATCGCCAAAAGTTACAAAAATAAAAACACAACATTTAAGGAAATTAAGGGTGATTTGGGGGTGTCTAGCGGACCGCCGAACCACTCGGTGATTCCGACTTAGCTCACAAAATTGCCCAAGGTACCAGTTTTCTACCCCTTTATTCAAAATTCAACTTGCAGTCAATGAAAACAAAATTAAACACATACACTATGAAATTAAGGTCAAACCCATATTACCCATTCCCTCGGGGTACTCAGGCTTCCGTGGATTTGGCCAAAATTGGTCATTTGACCTGTTTTGCCCTAAAGAATGATGTCAATCGCTCCATTATTAGGAAAAATAACATTTGGAACAATCCGGGGTTACTCAGACTTCACCCCGCTAGACCCAACATATTTTTGACACAACCCAACAATTTTGACATGAGTTCATTAAGAAAAGACACGGGAAATATTCATATAAGAGTAATTAGGCACAAATTCAATTCATTATGGGCAATCCAACAATTAACAATGATAAAATCATACTACCCAACAATTATCAACAACAAATTATCGATAACATTCGAGTTCAACCACAATATGGAGTTTGGGGTTCGGAAAACCAACCTTTATGCTGAAATGGAGATTGTAATGCTCGGCAGCAAAGAGTCCAAAACAACTCTCGAGCAAAGATCCCAAAGAAACAAAGTACAAATGCGGAAAAATTTGAGTAATATAGCATCGGGGTGAGAGTATGAAAGTCTAAAATGAGAGAAGAAGAAGGATTTTGCAATTTTAAACCCTTTGGCCTATAAAACCTTTCAGTTCTCCCTCAATTCGGTGGAGTAAGTCGAGCCCACCAAACAACTCGGCGATGCGCCAAGTGGTATTTTGGCTCGCTGATTTTTACAGAACTTCAAACAATTTGGGGGTTCAAATGCCAGACAAAGTCTAGATTGCCGACATGTTCGGTGAGTCGCGGATTGATCCTTTAGTTCATCGAGTATTACAGAGTTCCCCGTCAATCTGGGTGGTTCCAACGGTGGTCTATCTCGGGCTCACTGACCTCTTTGGTGAGTCGCTGACTGAACTTTTGGCTCACCAAATTACCCATTTTCCAACACCTTTCAATTTTCAACTTGCAAAATCAACACCCTTTATTCAAAAGCAAGCCGAAAGCATCAAAAACTTGGGTTGCCTCCAAAGAAGTGCCTTTGCTTAACATCGTGGCATGACGGAAATACCAATTTAAGCTTCATTTTTGGGGTTAACCTTTGTGTCACTAGGCAACCTCCTTTTTTTGTCTTGGATTCAATTGGGTCGAGATTTGACCCATTTGTGTCTCCAGCTGCTTAATAGAGATTGAGTGAGAAGTCGCTGTGTTATTGAGAGTTGAGACATCCTACTTTATCTCTTTCAACACTTTGTCAGACCCTTCAACCTTATTGAGAATTCATGCAATCATGTCTTTCGTACATACATTTTCCAGTTCCTTGGACTTTTGACGCTTATGGGGTGGGATATATTTGTACTTGTCACCCTTCCTTTCCTTCCAAGTAGCATTGCGATTACGCCATTCCCTATCACGATCTCTCCATCCTTTATCTCTATTCCATCCCAGATTTCTACCCGACCTTGGATAGTTGGATTGAAAACCTCCTCTTTGATTTGCAAGGAAGTTCACTTCCTCATTGTACAATGCCTCACAATGCGCTTCATCAGGGTTTAGTCCACAAACACCCACGACATTTACACTCTTCAAGCCACTACCCATCACATTTTTCGCCAAGATATCCAGCTGGGTTATCATTTTGGACTTGTTTTGGTGTATCTCTTGGTCTTTCTCAATCTGCTCTTTTGTCATCCTAAAAGTGAGAGGAGACACTTGGTCCTCATGAGTGTACCACTCTCTATTTATCTTGGTCATTCCATCAAGGAGTTGAGATGCAACTTCATAGGGTTTTTGCATTATACCTCCGAGAACAAGTTGATCAGCAACTCCTTTGTTCACCAACTCAAGACTCCTATAAAAGTATTGCTGGAGTATAAGGTTTGGCAAACCGTTAGTCGGACATTGAAGTACCAACTTCATAAACCTCAGCAACGTCTCACGGATATATTAACATTCCAAGCATTTGAAACCTTGAATGCTATCTCTGAGCGTCATCATCTTTGACGGGGGAAAGAATCTCAGATAGAACGATGCTACCAATTCATTGTAAAAGGTGATGGAATCCCTCGATAACTCAACTAACCATTTGGTAACTTTACCCATCGAAGAGAATGGAAACAACCTGAGACAGATTGATTATTGTGATACGTTCCTGAATGAGAACGGACCACAAACGTCCACGAAGTTATGGATATGCTCATGGGGGTCTTCGTGAGCCAATCCTCCATATAGACCTTTCATTTGGAGGAGTTGTAGCATTGTGCTAGTAACGTGGAAGACATCATTTCCTTCAATTGGAGGTAGATGTATTGAACCAACACCACCCAATTGGATTGGGTCATTCAAATAATTAAGATTTCTAATATCGTCTTGGTGGCTGAATTGCCTACCATTACTTCTGTTCAAGCTCATCTCTTCCATTGTTCAACACAAACACAAAACAAATCAAGTTGATTCAACTATAACACAATAATATCACAATTCAACTTCAATAATAGAATTTTAAACGACACCACTCCCCGGCAACGGTACCATTTTGATTAACGTCTCAAGTACACCCCATCCGATTCTATGTGTAAACGATCGTTAACTAGTATAAAACCCAACGAAGAGTAAGGGATGAACCAATAGGGAGTAGTAGTGTCTAAATTTTAGTTATGGAGATATAAAGTAGTCTATTCAGTTATAGGAATAGAATTTATCGAAGACATGTAAACAAGTCTAAGGGGGTGACAACGAATGTCAGATGGGAGTTTAGATTGTCAATTATCAGCTACAACACAATCAAATATGGAGAAAATAACAATATAGGGAGGAATTCTTGGGATATGATCGATATAGGCAAATTTCACTCTATGGGTAATTGAAACTACTAATAAATAGCTAAATATCAGTGGGTAGGTTAGGCTATAAGTGAAATACGTTTCTTTCGAACAACTATCTCGAATCTAGTGATTTCTTTAGAACATCAACAAGCTTACCAAATAGGAACAGCCTACTCTTTATTTCATCTACTCTTTTGAGCTAGATTGGTAGAATCGAGATTAGGATTTACTCTTTAGAGTTATATCCATATCACCCCAATAACTACAATCATTAATTGAAAGCTTTTATTCTAAAACCTCTTTTTCAAGCAACCCCATAATTCGAAGTTCGAATTGCATTTACAACTACAATTCTTTGTTTAAAACACAACTATCAATTAAAACCAACTTCAATTAAGCATTTACATCAGTAATTAACAATACCCATAAGCTAATTCAGCCCATAATCACATGATCACACCCTAAGAATTGGGGTTTTAGCAACACATCATAAAAATAGAGAAACGATCACCAATAAATTCGCCATGATCTGCGTAAAGGTTCCTAATTATTTACAATGGTCCAAATTGAAGAAATTTAGAAACCCATTTGCAAATCCTCAAAATTAGGATTAGAAACCCTCAAAGTCTAAAATAAGAACTACAAACTAAGAGAAAACTCTAACTCTAGAATGGGAACTGCAATAGTTAGGAGAGTACTCCCCAAATTTTATTTAAAATTCCAATTTATAGTTGCCCAAAATTTAGCCTAAAAGTCTTGTTGGCGGAATAAGTTGGGCCTCGTTGAGTTATTCGGCGATCCACCCTTTGCTCCCTTCTATCGTCATTTTGCATTGGTCATCAGCCTCCCAGGTTCTGTATTTGGGCGATCCAATATGTTGTGGCGGAGTGGATCACCGATTCAACGAATGGCCATTTCTGTCGCAAACTTGGTTTCTTTCCCAGGTCTGGCACGCTAGAAATTTAGGCTCGCTAGAAGAGCAACTCGGCGGTCCACCGAGTAGTCTTGTCAATCTCATGTATCGCTTTTCTTCAATTCTTCAACTTATTTGTTGCTTTTTGCGTGATAGTGTCCTTGCCTTGCTCCTTCGCTCACATACCTAAAAATAAATGTTTTAACATCAGTTTATAGCATAAATTAGGCATTTGAGGACACTAAAACTCTTGCCATTTTTCATTGGTCATTAGCCTCCAAAGTTCTGTAACTTTGGGCGATCCAACATGTTGTCGCGGAGTGGATCAACAATTCACCGATTGGCCATTTCTATAGGCAACTTGGCTTCTTCCCCAAGGCTGACACACTGGAAGTTAGGCAAGCTAGAAGCGCCACTCAGTGGTCTTCCGAGTGGTCTTGGCGATCTCCAGGATCGCTTCTCTTCACTTCTTCAACTTCTTTGCTCCTTTTGGCCCGATAGTGTCCTTTCCTTGCCCCTTAGCTCACATACCTGTAAATCAATGTTCTAACATCAGTTTATAGAATAAATTAGGCATTTGAGGACACTAAAACTATCAAGACAAAACCCTAAATGAGTACAAATCTCGAAATAATCAAGTATAAGGAAAAAGATGAGGATATCGGGACATCATATCGGCCTTAGCCTCCCAACTAGCACCCTCAACTAATTGATTCCTCCACAAAACCTTAACAGAAGTTATTTCCTTGTTTCTCAACTTTTTGACTTGCTGGTCTTGAATCTCTACTGGAACCTCCTCATAAGAAAGACTTTTATCAACTCACATCCATTCTAGGGGAACTATGGAGGTCGGATCACCAACACATTTCTTAAGCATAGAGACATGGAAATCATGATGCACTATTTCCAACTCATTCAGCAAGTCTAACTCATAAGCAACCTTACCAACACGCATCAAAATCTCATATAGGCCTATATATCAGGGACTAAGCTTTCCCTTCTTACCAAACCTCATTACACCCTTCTTGGGTGAGATTTTCAAGTAAACCCAATCGTCAACCTCAAATTCGAGATCCCTTCTTCTTACATCAGCATAGAACTTTTGCCAACTTTGAGCTATTCTACAACTTTTCCTTTATAAGCCAAACTTTCTCCATGGCCTCTTGTACCGATTCAGGACCTACTAGGGCAACTTCACCCACCTCAAACCAACCCATATAAGGCCTCCAAATGAGCCATACCGATGCATGAGTTATAACTGTTACTGTAGGAAAACTCAATCGATGGCAAATGGTTGTACCAATTGCCCTTAAAATTGATCACACAGGCCCTTAACTTAGTGCCAAGCCCCTTTGGAAATGACTTCCAAAACTGAAAAGTGAATTGTGTGCCACGATAAAAAATAATGGCCAAAGGGAATCCATGCAACTTTATCATTTTTCCCAAGTACAACTTGGTATAGTCCTCCGCCAAGTAGGAAACCTTGAAGAGAAGGAAATGAGCCTATTTCGTCATCCGATCTAATATTACCCAAATTGAATCATGTTATCACCGGGGTGAGAGGCAAACCAACAATAAAGTCCATATTCAAGTCTTCCCACTTCCTAGTAGGAATGCTAATATCTTGGGTAAAACCTCCCTATTTCTAATGGTCAACCTTCACTTGTTGGCAATTTGGATACTTAGCCACAAATACTGCAATATCCTTCTTCATTCCATTCCACTAATAGACCTCTTGTAGATCACGATACATCTTGGTGTCCGGGTTGAATGGAATACCGTAGACTATGGGCTTCTTCAAAAATCCATTCGCTCAAGTTATTAACATTTGGAACACATAAACAATGTTGGTATCTATGTAACCCATCTCCCCCTTGGGAGAAAACCTTAATGGATTTCTTAAGTACCGCCTCTTTCAATTCTACCAAAATTTGATGAAGACCTTTCTTGGCTTTCAAATCCACCAAAAAAATATGATTTGGAACCATTTTGGACCATAACACCACCTTTGGTTGAGTCCACTAGTTGAACATCTAATCCACCCAATCTATGAAAATCTCGAACAGACTCTTTCTTTTCTTCTTCAATATGAGCAACACTACCCATAGATAATCTACTAAGATCATCCGCTACCACATTAGCTTTCCCTGGGTGATAAAGAACACTCATGTCATAATCCTTCAATAAATCAAGCCACCTTCTTTGGCGACGATTCAATTTTTTTTTATTAAACACATATTGCAAACTCTTGTGGTCGGTAAACACATCTACATGTACTCCATACAAGTAGTGTCTCTAAATATTTAAGGTAAACACGACCTCTGCAAACTCAAGGTTGTGAGTAGGATAATTCTTGTATTGGATTTTAAGTTGCCTTGAAGCATAGGGAATAACTTTCCCATTTTGCATAAGCACACACCCTAGCCCAATTATTGAGGCATCACAATAAACCACAAATCCATGTGTCCCTTCCAATAAGGTCAACACTTGAGCTGAAGTAAATCTATCTTTCAACTCTTGAAAACTCTTTTCACATGCTTCAGACCATATGAAGTTAGCCTTCTTTTGGGTCAAAGCCGTCAAAGGAGAGGCAATTGAAGAGAATCCCTCAACAAACCTTCTATAATAACGGACCCAATCTAAGAAACTTCTAATATCTGAGGAGTTAGAGGTCTAGGCCAACTCTTCACCGCATTCGTCTTCTTAGGATCTACCTCAATACCCTTACTCGAATCATTGTGACCAAGGAAAGCTACGGACCTTAACAAAAATTCACATTTGCCAAACTTTGGAAAAAGTTGTTGGTCCTTCAGAATTTGTAACATGATCCTCAAATGATCAATATACTCATCCTCACTCCTTGAGTAGATCAAAATATCATCAATGAACACAATCACAAACATGTCAAGGTATTGTCTAAACACTCTATTCATCAAATTCTTAAACGCCGCCGGAGCATTAGTCAACCCAAATGACATTACCAAAAACTCATAATGACCATACCGAGTTCGAAAAGCCATATTTGGAAAGTCATCGGCTTTCACTCTTAATTGGTGATAACCCGATCGAAGATCAATCTTAGAGAAATAAATTGCCCCTTGAAGTTGGTCAAACAAATCATATATCCTTGGAAAATGATACTTATTCTTAATGTTCACCTTGTTCAACTGTCGATAATTGATACACATACGAAGTGAACCCTCCTTATTTCTAACGAAAAAAACTAGAGCACCCCATGGAAATATACTCGATCAGATGAAACCCTTATCCAACAAATCTTTCAACTTTTCTTTCAACTCCTTAAGTTCTACCACAACCATACAATAAGGAAGGATAGAGATAAGTTGCGTATCTAGGACAAAGTCAATACAGAAGGCTATTTCCTACTCGGGAGGAATACTAAGTAAATCATCTGGGAACACTTCCATAAATTCATTAACAGTGGAGAGCTAACTCGAGAGAAGGGGTTTCAGAATCTACATCTGTTACCCTAACTAGATGGTAAAAGCAACCCTTAGAAATCATCTTTCTAGCTTTAAGATAAGAAACAAACTGACCCTTAGGCATAGAATTTCCCCCCTTCCACCCTATGATAGGCTCACTCGGGAACTGAAACATGACTACACAGGTTCTACAATCGATAGAAGCATAACATGAGTGTAATCAATCCATACCAAGAAACACATCAAAGTCTAACATATCCAGCTCTACCAAGTCAACAAGACTAACTCTATGGAACAAGAAAATGGGACAGTTTCTATAGACCCTCTGAGCAATAATAGAATCACCGATAGGAGTAGAGACAGAAAAAGGTTCTAGCAACACACCCGGAAGAACATCAAACCTCATAGCACATATGGGGTCACAAAAGATAAGTTAGCACCAGGATCAGGTAAAGCATATATAATAGGTTGGAAAACTTTGAACATATCGGTAACCACATTGGGAGAACTCTATTGTTTACCTCGAGTCTGAATTACATAGAAACGGTTTTGCTTAGGAGCATTGGAACCCGCACCACTAGAAGTAGCTTGCTTTCCCTCTCTTCATTTAGCCATATGCATCAGGCAATCCTTCAGTTTGTGACAACTTTTACCATAACCAAAGCAACCATCTGTGTCGGCTAGGCACTTACACGCCTGCTTTTTTCCACATTTAAAATAATTAGACTTAGGCAATGAACATCCACTACCATTACCTCTTTGAGGTTTAGGGTTAGACACCCTATCTTTGTTGAAGCTAGGAGGAGCATTGGAAGAACCTTGATCGGAAAACCGTTGTCGGAATCTAGTACGACTTTGTCCATCAGACCTTGCATTAGTGAAATTACCATCATCGATCTTAGTCCTTTTTGCCTCCCTAGACTTTTCCTTGATTTTATCCTTCTCAATTTGTTGGGCATGGACCATGAGGCGAGAAATGTTCATGTCATTAATGAGCATAGCGGTTCGGCACTCTTTAACCACCATTTCCGACACACTTGAACCAAACTTACTCATTTTATCCCTTGAATCGACAACCATTGATGGAGCATACTTATACAATTTAGTGAGCTTTAGAGCATATTCCTTCACACTTATACTTCCCTGTCGGAGATTAATGAACTCAAGCACCTTGGCTTCCCTCATCTTAAGGGAAAAGAACCTATCCAGAAAATTGGCTTTAAACTTCTCCTAATCAAGAGGACCCGCATCTTCTAGTGTCTTTTCTTTCCATTGGTTATACCATATTTGAGCCACACCCTTAAGTTGATAAGCGGCCAACTCCACCTTTTCAACCGGGGTAACTCCCATGATCATCAAAACCTTGTAGACCTCATCAATAAACTCTTGAGGATGTTCCTCAACCTAGGAACCATAAAAATCTGGAGGATTCATCCTTGTGAAGTCCCTCACTCGTGAAGCCGTCGTACCCAAAATTCGGTTCACGAGAACCACTACCTCCTTATTGGCTTGGGCCATTATGGCTTGAGCCAACACTTGAAAAGTAGCCCTAAACTCTACATTCGACACTTGTTCAACCAAAGGATCGACCAGAACTTGAAGAGCTTCGTGTTCCGCATTTTCCCTCGCATTGCTTCACATATAAGCTCTTCGTGAAGCTATATCCTGAACAACATAGGATAAGGATTAGCAGAGAGACCATGTAGAGTTGAACTCTATCGCACTAATTAAGAGTAATGAAATAAGTGGAATTTCCTAATCATCTTGTAGCCTGTCACTCATAATTGTGGCACGCTTCACACTTATGAACAAGATTGTACTAGGTGTGTCTTATGTGACATCCTAGGAGCATTCTAAGCCTTGTACTCTGATTACCAAGTTTGTTACGACCCAAGGGTACCCACTAGATGTAACATGGTGTATAGAACCCTCATAGTACTCCATACAAGCCACTTAGCTTTCATAATATAAGAAATAAAACATTAAGAGTAAAACAATAGTCCAAGTCCAACTCATTTTTTTTATAAAAGCAAAGTGGAAGTCTAAAAACACTTGTCTCATCATAGTATTCTAATCAAATAGTATGAAATTGGGCCTAGCCCATACATTGTGTTCAAAACAGACAATATATGAATGAAAGTGAATCAATAAACTCCGTCTTCAAAGCATGAGGACACACCAAAGCTCAGAAATGTCTCAAAGCATCCTCTAGCCATGAAACCCTGAAACCTGACAATTGGACTCGACATTTGGATAAATGTAGGCAACAGTAAGCGTTAGTACAAAACAATGTACCATGTATGATAGCCATACATAAAACATTTAAATCATGCCAAAAGGAGCATTTTATTTCATGACATGAAATTTACCAAGCTAAATCATGATTTAAAAGAGTTAGAAAACATAAGTCATAACAGCATGGTCAATGCAAGCTAACTTAATCTTTAAAACCATTGAACTCATATGCGGTACTTCTTGAAGTAACCTTAGTTCATTATTAACCTTAACTGACATGTACGACCATGTGAGCTATTAACATAAAATTTGGTGTTTACCCCACAACGAAAAAAGGTGTGCTACTTGCCAAGGTAAGACCATGAACTTCTAGCTATTATGGATCACCTAGCTAATGTCTATCTAAGACAACATCCTGTGGTCGCAAATAGTTATGGGATAAGGATATTGCTACTAGAAACACGGCCTCTACTAACGGGGGAGCTTCTATCTCATGAGATTCCTTCTATAAACCTGACCTCTACTAACAGGAGAGCTTCCATCCCATCATCAAATCCACTAGGTGCCAAGAATAAGTCCCACGAAATATTCATTTCTTACTTGAGTCCATTAATCATGGAAAGGTTCCCTTGGACAACCAAACCAAGTTAGTTCATTATGATAGCTCTTACTCTTTGATTCAATTAAGTGAGAAAGCCTTTGAAGCTAAGAATCCTTTCTATGTGAGAAAGCCTTTCACATCATGTTATCATGTGTTTATGAGAATATCCTTTCACAACACAACATCATCATTGGTACTTTTCTCTCAAAGCACCCTTAAAACATTTCCATGAATTTTATAAAAATATGCATAAGTCCATAATTTACCTCTTGAGGCTCAAAACTCACTTTCAATCAGCAATGCTTAGAAAACATGGTTAGATATTGATTTCATCATAAATTCGTGTAAATCTTGCAATACATGCTCAATTTCATAAAACTCTTCTTTGAAGATCACAATCCATATCATATAATTCATCACTTGAAAACATGGGGATTACATGGGGTTAGATATGGATTTCATCATAAATTCATGTAGAGCTTGAAATACATGCTCAATTTCATAAAACTCTTCCTTGAAGATCAAAATCCACATCATATAATTCATAACTTGAAAACATGGGGATTACATGGGTTCATGGGGAAATCAACATTTTTCATAAATTTGTGGATAAGAGAACATAACTCAATCATTTAAAATAATAATACAAAGAACCCATGGTAGTTGAAGAAAACCCTAACTCAATTGGGGAATTCTACCTTTAGAAATAGAGGAATTTGGGAACTCCATGAATTGAAGGAAGCCATGGATGAACACTATCATACCTTGAATCGAAATGCTAGCCTTCAATGGAGAAATTGAGTCCTTAGCTTAAAACACTAGACGAATCCTTCTTCTTCTTCAAGTTCTAAAGAGAGAAATATTTGAGACCTCTTCTTTTTTGTGAGATTTGAGAGAATGATTTCTATTCAAAAATTTGGGAGTAAAAACAATATATCGGGGTCTTAATAAAGGGTAAAACTATGCAGTATAGAAACTAATTAATTGGGTAAAGACCTAACTGCCCTTGAAATAATTATCAGCTGTCCACCGACACACCAACAACGGACCCTAGTCAACGGGCCGTGGTCAGAGCTACGATCCATCCCGGAGGACCGTTGGTGGTGATTAGAGAATACTGGCCAAACTACAGACCCTGGATCACAAACCGTGGACCCACCTACAGTCTGTAGGTCTAGTCGTTGTTCTTCCCCTGAAGAATTTCTTAAGGGCCTATCCAAAGACCCACCTACGTTCCGTTGTCTATCCCACGGGCCGTGGTTGACCACTGTTGACGGCACCTAGAAATACAAAAATCTACTATAGTTTCCTTTTTCGGATTTGGGGTGTTACATCTATGAATAATTCCATCGAATCTTCCACCATATTGGAGAAAATCAAGAGCATACATCGTTAGAATGTCACAGGAGCGTTACATAACCCAAAAGGCATCCTGTTGAAAACAAATGTCCCATAGGGACATATGAAAGTAGTCTTCTCTTGGTCTTCTGGTCCAATGGAATCTGGTTGTATCTGGAATAACCATCCAAAAAGCAATACCACCCACTCCCCGCAAGCCTATCAAGCATTTTCTTTATAAACAACATTGGGAAATGATCTTTCTCGGTCTATACATTTAGCTTCTCGTAATCCATGCATACCCACAAGCCAGTAACCGGTTTAGCCATTTTTAATGCTCAACACCAGGTTTGCATTAGTTGTCCAGTTGAATTTTATGAGTGCGAATCCCTGCGGGACTTCCTACAATATAAGAATTTGTCCAACCTATAGCCTTTATCTATCGCTTTAACAGCCCGACAAGTAATTTTACTTGCCATTCAAGCAAGTCCGCTGCAATGTTGATGGGAAAGGTGTTATTTGATCCCAAAAATATATACTAAAGATGAGACACAAGTGCTTTCAACTGAAGCTTTAGAGGTTCTTCGTGGATGGTTTAGCGGGGCGACTCTCTCTATTTTTTAAATCAGTATCAAGCTTCATTAGGTTTCTTGCATGAACACCTAGTCCCGATAGAGAAGCCACTATTTCATTATATCCTTGAACTTTGATCTCATCATAATTCGAAAGGACGGCCGCAAGAGGTTCACGCATACACATCATTTCACTCACACTAGCCACTGCTTCATCAATGACATCAATGGTTGAAACTACATGAATGTCACTAGGTTGTTTCATTGATTTTCACACATTGAAGGTAACCTCCTATTTATTTACCGAGATCTTCAACTCACCAATTTCCACATCCACTAGAGCTTTTCCGGTTGCCAAAAATGGTCTACCCAAAATAATAGGCACCTCCGCATCAATCTCCCATACAAAATAACAAAGTAAGCTGAAAAGATAAATCTATCCATCTTCACCAATATATCATAAATTAATCCAATGGGGTATTTAATAGACCGATCAGCCATAAGAAGTCGCATTGGTGTTGATTTTGGTTCACCCGGCCCAAGTTTCTTGAATATGGCATATGGTATCTATTTGATACTTTCCCAAAAGTCGCATCACGCTTTGGCAAACTGAAGCATACTAATAGTACAAGGGATATTAAATTCTCCCGTATCTTCTTTCTTTGTGATCACATTTCTAGTCATAACAACACTACAATTTTGAGAGTCTTGAATTGTCTCAAAATGCATGCTTCTTTTCTTAGTGACTAGCTCCTTCATGAATTTCGTGTATCCCGTCATCTCCAACAATGCTTACACTAACGGAAGGTTTATGGAAAGTGACTTAAACACAGATAGAAATTTTTTAAATTTCTCATTATCATTTCAATTTTTTAGCCTTTGAGGGAATGGAGGATTTATTTTGGGTAGCGGTTGCACTAACTTCTGGGTCGATGCAACCCTTCTTTAGCTATTTGCAGCTTTGCCTTGGGTTCTCATCATTCTATTTGAGCATGTTATTTTCCGGTGCTTAAGCGGACCTTTCTACCTCAATTCTGTTATTCGCTTCTTCCAAGTGTTTGTCTCGTCATTTACCCTCACATCACCACCTGCAGTTTTTCCACTTCGCGTAACAACTGCAAAGCCTTTGTCATGATCAGTCTTTGAACTTGCCGTATACTCATCTACACTCTTCTCTAGAAACTAGGGTTCTAATTGGGCTGAAATTTGGTTCATTTGACATTCAAATTGCTTAATATAATTTGCATGAGAATTGACCTTTTATTATTCAATGATGAGAAATCGGCCTTCATCTCCTTAAGCGTGTCATCAGACCCTTATACCTTATCTAGAATGTGGTACAACAATTCATCCACTCGAAAACTTCCTGAACTACCCTTAGACCTTGGGTTGTCATCTGTTAGCATGTGATACTCCTCATGATGGTCTTCTCTCTTCCAAAAGTCATTTTGGTTAACCCAACCTTGATTGTATCCTCTCTATTCTTCTTCAGTAAGTGTCTTCCAACCCTGATTCCCACCCGACTTTAAAAAGCTCGGGCAAGAACCATCCTTAAGTCTAGACATTATTTTTACCTCTTTGTTTCCATCAACGCATTCTAATACATACCTCTTCAACAAATCCATTTGGGACATCATCTTGCTAATATTCTCATCACGCTCTTTCTCCTTATCAATTTGTTCCTTTATCATCCTGAAATTCAATGGAGATACATGGTCCTCTTGAGTGTACCAAGCCTGGTTAATCTTCGTCATTTCGTCAAAAAGGGAGGATGCTACTTCAAATGGTTGTAATATTATCCCTCCTCGGACAAGCTGGTCTGCTACCCCTTTGTTCACTAAGTCCAAACCTTGGTAAAAGTATGTAGTATCACAATACCCAAAAGCCCATGAGTTAGGCACTATGACAACAACTTTTGAAGTCTCAGAGGTCCCCGTCTACTCTTTTGAAGTTCTGAATATTGTCTCACAATTTCACAATCTTCGAGTGTGGGAAGAATCTTTTGTAGAATGCCTCAGTAAGTTCTTCCCAAGATGAAATGGAATCCCCTGGTAGATCCGCTAACCACTTGGTCATTTCCCCATCAAACAAAACGAGAACAAACGGAGCCGGACTGATTGTTGTGAGATACTCTTGAGGGAGAATGGGCCACATATGCCTATAAAGTTCTAAACATGATCATGGGGATCCTCATGATCCAGCCCCCCGAATACGCCTTTCATTTGCATTAGTTGCAGCATCGTACTTATCATATGGAAGGAAGTATGTCCAACGATCGGAAGTAAGCAAATAGCAGCTATGCTACCTAATTGAATTTCACTGGCATTATTCAAGTAGCCAACATCATCTTGGTAGTGATATTGGTTCACAGTGCTTCTATTCACACTCATTTCCTCACCTATTCACGAATAGCCAAAAACAATTACAAAACAACGCAAGTCAGTTTAGCTACAAATAAGGTTAGATCAGAGCTATACTTCAATAAGAGAAATCAAAACACCACTCCCCGAAAGAGGCAATATTTTTTATAACGCTCAACTACACCTCATCCAATACTAGGTGTAGGCAAGCGTAATCTAGTATAAACCCAACAAAGAGTTGGGGTCCATCCCACATGGAGTGATACAAGTTAGAATTCAATTACTAAGTGAAAGGCATGTTCTAATCCATTGTAGGAATATAAATTATCGAAATCATTTAAAGAAATAAAAGGTTTGATAATAAGTAACAAATGGATTTTAAGGTTTGTCAATTAACAATATAGAAAATAGGGAAGTAAACAAGTAGATCAGGCATACTTGGGGAAGTGATCGATTAACTGCAAATTTCACTTTATGGGTAATTCTTAATTACCAAGGTTTGTTGAATCTTAGTGGGTAGGCTAGGCTTAAGATGTAACACCCATCTCTCGATCAACTACCATGTAACACCCATCTCTAGATCAACTACCATGAATCAAGTGAGTTCTCTCGAACCTCAACAACCATAATATAAACAACCTACTAACACAATTTACCCACTCTCTCGAGCTAGATAGGTAGAATTGGATTAAGATTCACTCTTTCTAGCCGAACCCATAACAACCCAATCACTACAATAATCAATCGATAATCTTAATTCTAAAACCTATCTCTTGAGCAAGCATAGAATACTTATCTAGAATTGCATTCTTCAACAACAATCCATCAATTAGACCTCAATTACCAATCAAACCCACTTCCAAATAACAATTAAATCAGTAATTACTAATACTCATAAGCTAATTAAGGTGAATAATCACATAATCACACCCCCAATATTGGGGGTTTTAGCCACACATGATAAAAGGTAAGAAATCAATACATATTACGTTCTCCATAGTTGCGTATTAATCTCTCAGTCTTTACAATGCTTCAATTTAGATCCAATTCCAAAACCCAATTCAAAATCCACTAGAAAACTCTTCAAAACTAAGCAAAAACAACGTTTCAGTTAAAACTCTAAGTCTAACAATGATAGGATGCTCTTTTCTTTTCTAAAAAATCAATTTATACGATATCAGAATTTGGTTTTCAGGGTTGTTCGGCGGTATGAGTCGTGTGTCGCCGAACAAGTTGGCAACACGCCAAATGCTTCTTTCAATCACCTTTTTATCTTGCATTATCACCATTTTGGTGCTGTAATACTAGGTGGTCGAGGTCGAGATCACCAACCTGATAGGCGATTGGTCAGGTGTTCCTTAAGGATCAACTTTGTTGCTTGTGTCTTCACTAACATTTATGTAACATTAGGCGATCTAAGCCTCCTTCACGGATCTAATCGGCGGGTCGTCGAAGGGTATGTTACCTCGCCCAATTTCTCTTTTAAAAGGGTTGGTCATCTGTAACTTTAGGCAAGCAAAGGAACTACTCGGCGTGTCGCCTAGTGTCTTCGGCGATCCTCAGCTTTGCTCTTCTTCTTTCTTTTATCAATTATTGTTCTTGCCTTGCTCTTCTGTCTTTCTAGCTACAAATCAACATTTATACATCGGTTTAGAGCATCAAATAGGCATCGAGGACACTAATCTTATGCACAACAAGCCCCAACAATAGTGTATTATTCAGATTCTTGAAGATATGTTGCGGAATTGTGTTTGTAGTTCAAAGTTCACTAGGACAAGTTTTTACCTTCGGCGGATTTTGCGTACAACAACAACTACCATTCTAGCATCCAGATGGCCCTACTTGAGGCCTTATATTGTAGCCGTTGTCTCTCTTGGGTTGGTTTGTTTGAGTCTACAAATCATAGACCACATGGCACAAACTTGATTCAGGAGTCTTTGGAAAAGGTGAGGGTGATTAAGAGCATACTTTGGACAGCTCAGAGTAGGCTTAGAAGTTATGTTAATTTTAGACGACGACCTTTAAGGTTTTAAGTTGGTGATAAGATTTTCCTGCATGTGTCACCCATGAAGGGTGGGATGAGGTTTGGGAGGCGAGGCAAGCTTAGCACCAAGTATATTGGGCCTTTTGAGTTCCTTCAGATACTTGGAGAGGTTTCTTATGAGGTAGCTTCGCCTCCAATGTTCTTAGCTATCCACCCAGTCTTTAATGATTCGATGCTGCACCAGATGAGTCCCATGTGCTCTAGTATGATGTAGTAGAGTTGGATGATCGCTTGACCTTCGTGGCGAAGTCAGTTTCCATTCTTTCCAGAGGTGTGTTGCGGTTGCCTTTGAGAGGCATCATCCAATTGAGGAGGCTACTTAGGAGACCGAGCATGATATGTGGGAAGGCTTATAGAAAGTATCCCGTCATCTCCAACAACGCTTACACTAACTTTTTGACTCTTACTTTTGCAAACGAAAGTCCCTTTTAGTAATGAATGTTGCAATTACCTCCAGGTCAGTTATGTTCATATGCCTCCTATGCATCGTTCAGAGCTTTTCTGTAGCAACCCCAAGTCATTTATGACTTCTTGGGACTGACAGTTCGGTCACTTTGTCGTTCATTTGGTTTTTATGCGAATGTTAGTGTTTTGAAAGTTGTTGAACCTTGAACGATCATTTTTTATCAAATGTTCAGGAAGGAGGACTAAAAATTCAATTTCATCAGCTCTAGAAGGGTTATTTTAGGGTAGGGGCATGGTTGATTCGGGACCCAAGACTTATAGAGTTAGTTTGTGCTGCTAGGAATTTTAACTTTGAAGCTTAAACCAAGGATTTACTTTGATCAACATTCTTGGTAAACATGCACGGATGTGAATTCAGTAAACGCGGTTAGCTCCGCAATGTTGAGTTTTATCTAGGATGACCTTTTGTGTGGTTCCCTAGCCTTCTGGTCTCATTTTTATCCTCCTCTAGTTTTTATCTTAAAATAGAAGTCGGGTGTGGGACCAACTTTTTATTAAAACGACCTAAGATTTCAATTTTGATGGTTCCATTAAGTCTGGAAGGTTGAATTCAATGGGGGTAGTATATCTAATTTCAGTGCATGGAGTGTTTTTGTTTGCATTGTTTTTGGCCGAAAATTTTTTCCTAATTTGACACACAAGTTCAAGGCATATATTGGGACCTTTTTAAAGGCCATGGAGCACAAGAAAATGATACCAAAGTATGAAATTGATTGGTATTATAGTAAGGGGACAACCTTGGCAGTTTACAAACACAAGTTACAACCTGTAAGGGGCAAACCATTAAGGAAATATGATCCTTTGCATGCCATTGAACAACCAAAATCGATGAAGAGGAAGCTTTTGAGGAAGACATCAACGGCACAACCCCACGACCAACACAAGAAAGTCAGTCTGAATTTCAAGTTGCTTCTAATAGCTATATTTTAGTAGTTGAGTATGATGATGAAGACCCTCGACTAAGGCCAAACACAATTTCTGAAGAAGCTTACTTAACAAGATTGAGAAAGAGACTGAACCCAAAAGAACAAATTAGAAGTAGAGTAATAAGCTTCCAAGGTGATAAATTTGGTGTTAGTGAACCTACAAACCTTTCCATGACACAAACTAGCTTAATTTGGAAGGGAAAGGATGCAATTACTACAAACCAGCTACAAGCGCAGATGATTCAAAATTTTATGCCAAGAATGGGATGATGATATGATGTTGGTACTACTATTTTGTATATGTTGGTTCCTTCAATGATGTTAAGGCTAAACTTGTGCTTTTGCTAGATTAACTGGTAGTCTATGTTTTGGTAGTACTATTTTGTATAGGTTGGTGCCTTAAATGATGTTAAGGTTAAACTTGTGTTTTTGCTAGACTAACTGGTAGTTTTTTTTGTTACTACTATTTTGTATAGGCTGAGTGTATCAGCTAAACTGAGTAAATTATGATAAGTTTAATAATTTTGAAAACTAGCAGTGCGGCCTGTCAGTACTCCCGGGCCCAAAAAACATAATTTTCTCCCATTAACTGTTTGTTTGAATGGATTAGTTCGATCTAAAACTATAGATAATAGGTGTAAACCAAAAAAGGATTCATAAGTAGTTGTTAATGGAGGCGAGGTTACCAAATTGTGAGGTGTCAGTATCAATTTATGCTGAATTGCTCCACATATAGTCCCCCAAACCACATTTTCTAAACGAACCAGAGGCAATCGGAATTGATCTTATAAAAGATCTGCTACAGAATGAATACGTTTATTTTTCAAATGATTTATATCGCTTTCCTTTTTCGGATAAAATCAATGAAATGGAAGAAATCCGAGTGAATGTCTACATTTATTCATGATTTAGCATTCGATTTTATTTTCTATTTATTTAAAATTGTAGAAATATAACTTGTTCCTCTTGTTGCTAATGTTACTATTGTTTTGTAAGTGACGTTTGCTATTATATGGCCAGCGTTTAAATGTTATGTATAGTGTCTTTGTGCAAGTTTAATAGTGTCTTTCTTTAGCATTTGTCCAAGTTTAATTGTGTATTTGTTTAGCCTTTGTGCAATTTTAATAGTGTCTTTGTGTAGCCTTTGTGCAAGTTTAATAGTGACTTTGTTAGACCTTTGTGCAAGTCATGTATAATTTGTGCAAAATTAACTCTAACTCTATTAAAATAGTTACATTCACTTGTGAGAATATTAGCAAGTAGTCTAATATAATAGTTACATTAACTTTTGAAACTATTAACACTAATTGATAAATACTTATTCAAAATATGATTGAAAATAACTAACACTTGAAAATTACATTGAAGAACACACGTCCTTATGTTTAAATAGCATCTAAATAAAAAATATACAATAAGACAATTCAAAAGATAAGCTTATCTAAAACAAATGAATAGTTGAAAATAACTAACACTTGAAAATTACATTCAAGAAACATCTTGTTTATGCTTAAGGAGCATCTAAATCACAAAGGGAAAAATGAAAATATACTAACACTTCAAACTATTCAAAGATAAGCTTCTCTACTACAAAGGAAGACTTCAAAATAACTAACACTTCAAAATTACATTCAAGAAATGTCTTCCTTATGCTTACAAAACATCTAAATCACTAAACTAAGTCACTAGAAAATTGCAACAACATTTACCACAAATGCAGTAAATGACAATATACACAAGATCTTCAACTTCAACACTTTCCCTTCCAAATTTATTGATTTATTCACCTTGAAGTAGTTTAAACTCTCTAAATTTTCCAAATAAAATTTAAATTGTCTCTTTCAATCTTAACTGCATTCAACGACTCTCTCAACTTCACCATTTTCAAAGTAGAAACTTCAAATTTAGACTTCAGTAAATTTACTTCAATGGGAGAATTTGCTGGAGAACTATCTTCCCACCTCCAAAATCCACAATTTTTTAATCTGATTGAGAAACAAAGAGAAGAACTCATAATCATATGAAATACAAGAAGAAATCACATATATGTTTTCATTTAATGAAAAATGTACCTCAAGCTTAAAACATCTATAAAATCTTCTTCTAGGGTTTAATGGAGTCCTTTGAGTGAAACAACGAGCCATTTCACCACCAAAACAAGTCATCATCATGGAGTTATTAATTGAATCACAACTATTTTCAGACATGGTTTTAGGTCTGATTGATAGAGACGACGAATCGATGAAGAATAGACTAAGAAAAGACCACGGATAGACAATGGAAACGACGAACTGACATTGGAAACAACAATGAATCTCTGTTGAACTCAGGTTTTAGTTTGTGAAATGAACAAAAAACTTTAGAGAAATGGGCATTTTTCTTTAGGTTCTTAGATAGGCTAGTATTTTTGTGTGTAATAAGTGTATCAGGTGGGTTAAGTAGGTGATGGGCGGGTATCTAAATTTTGGGTTAATTAATTCCTCAAACTGGGTTGAGCCATAGGATTGTGCCATGTTTCACTAATTATTCTTTCATTAGAGTGAGGAGCAAATGTGCTCTAGTCTTTGGACGACAGGGGCCTAATGAATAAAAAGTATGACGAAGGGTATTTTTATACTATTTACGATAGTTCAGAGGTATATTTGTCCTTTTTCCCTTAAATAGAGGTATAAAAAATTAACTGAAGTTACGTGAGGCAGTAATTTAATTTCCCATTATGTACTAAAAATTGCACAAAATCATTTGAAAGGAAAAACTAAATGTAGTAAAGGTTAATAATGATGAAAGAGGTTAATTATAAAAAGAAATTTTAGCAAAAAACAAAGAAAAAAATTCAAAATTCTTAGAAAATACATAAATTGTGATGCTGACCAATGAGGCATGCAACATCACCATGCTTATTTTCAGCTTTATAGATATATATAGATATATAGATGTTTCTGGTTGAAACCTTCAAATTTGGTTCAAAATAATGTTTTTTCTCAACACTTTTACCACATACTTATATAAAATGAAGCTTTCATTCATTATTTGCCATCAATTCTTAATAGTGCAATTTTGTATACATCTTCACTAGATAAATTGTGAAGTATTTAAAGTTGGTTCGAAATTCTTTTCGCCACACTTTTAGTTTTTTGTCTTTAAAGTGCTACAAAATAAATAGGAAATAATTTATTTATCAGAAAATATTTTATTTCTATTTGATTTAGTGCATGATTATATTTCATCAATGATCAAACTTTGATTTTCGAATTGATATTGAATAATAAATTGATCATACAAATGATTAGTCAGCTTCGTCAATTGATTTGTGCTTGCTTTAATCTCCAAGTTGGAAATTTCAACATGTTGTGATCCATTGTTGAATACAAATATGTGTGCCTTGTCATTGATGGCCAAAGTAGGGTCAACTCTGGTTGTAATGCAACTTTTTCCTCATCCACCAAAGCTTTCTACTTGTAACACCCTGTATCCTAGATAGACCAAAATACATATTTTGAGAAGTTGCAGGTGCAACCCACGGTTGCATCCACAGACCTTAGGTCAGACCACGGCCCGTGCTGGTGGTCCGTGGTTCACCACTGTAAGACTCAACCCACGAACAGACTCACGATCCGAAGGTCAGACCAAGATCTGTGATCTGTGTCCATCGATCAAGACTCCTTTACCCAGCCTCTGACATGAATTACGGTCGACCAGCACGGACCATCATTCAATGTATGGTCCGTAGGTCTGACCGTAGATGAGGGTCAGCAGCCAGTTAGAGGAAAATTGTTGATTGTGTCAACCTCAAATGGTGATAACTCTTAGCAAAAAATTAATTATGTGTCTGATGATCTAAGATATGATAGATAATTTAATCCTCTTTCCAACGCTAAAATCCGACCTCCGAGTAATAAGTTATGCTCGTTTTAGTGAAGACGTGTCGGACAGACTTGATTGATGGACCCAAACGACGGCCGGTAGATCAAACGACGGACCGTCGTTCCTTTCATGGCCGGTAGATCAAACAGACTTGGTACTTTTCCTATTTCGTTGGACCCCTAAGCTACGTCATTTAGACCCTAAATCATGAGGTTTTATTCAGCTTAAGCCTAGGAACATATCTAGAACTTACCTAAGTCAAATAATTAATCAAAACTTAGAAAAATTAGAATGCTAAAAGGAGAAAGAAGTCGAGAACCCTAGTTCAAGAACGCAACAAGTTTTCGTCAGTACCAGCCCAAAAATCGAAGGATTTCTTCGTGAAATTCGTCACCAGGTATGTGAGATTTCAGTAGTGGGTTCCTTTCGCCCATTAGGTCCCTCAAATTCAATCAGATTCTTGAGTCCATGATTATGAACAGACCTAGGGTTTCTAGAATTTCAACATATCATCATGAATTAGTTATTTAAATGTTCCAAATCAGATTATCATGTTATTACTCAGTTTGTTGCATGAATTTCAGAACCCTTGCTATGCATTTCTTTAGTTCTTGAATTACACATGCTAGGTCAGATATTTCAGTATTCAGTTATACATGCCTCAGTTTATGAATGCATCATTATCAGATTAATTGTTGCATTCTCAGTTTTGCATGTTTAGTTTTAAGCTAGCCAGTATTACAGAAATTCAGTCATAATGTGTTAATCACTCATTCCATTGGGAGTAGCATAATATCGAGCTGGACTAGGGTTCAGCGTACCCATATAGTCCTAGAACTACGAGCCACGTAGGTGTAAGTCCCCTCTGTGGGCATCATTTTAGTGATCATGTCCACATGTTTTTATTATTGAACAACTACTATACATATAACCAATTCTAAAAGATCATCTATGAATCCTCATTTTCCCTTCACAAGGCATAAACCCACATTACTCCAATTTCATCAATTAGACTAGGGTTAACCATGGAAAACATGTTATATCATCATAATAACATGATTCACTACTAATTAAATCATAAATAACCAATATCCACTAAATTGGATCCATAATAAACTTAATCCACAATATTGGAAGGAACCCTAACTTGAATTGGGGATTTCATCTTCACTATTGGGGGAATTCTAGGGAACTCCATGGATGGAATATCCATGGATAAATAAGCTATCATACCTTGATTATAAATCTTTACAAAGCTTGCAACAATGGAGTCTTGACTTGACCTAGCTTGATTGTCTTCTTCTTCTTCTTCCCTTTCTAGAGGGAGGATTTTTTAGAGAGAATTGGGTGCTTTTTGGTGAGTTGAAATAATGACTAGGATCAATGAATTTAGGGTCTAAAGGATTTATGTAGGTGGTTAAAGTAAGGTTAAAATTACACCACTTAACCCCTATTTAATTCCAAAAAGTTTCATAAAGTCCTCACGTAACCGCTTAAAGCCAACATTCTACCTCACACACGAGACCACGCCCACGGGCCGTGAGTGGACCCATGGGGCGTGCTGGTCAAACGTGGGTGGTGGTCTGAGGCACTGAATTTGGGATCTTTATCCACGACACCTAACCCACGGGGCGTGGACCCCCTGTGGGGCTTTGGTCCTTTCGTAGGTCTACTATTTTGGGGCAGATTCTAGTGTCCTCCTCGAGGACCCTTGGTTGGCCTTGGGAAGTCGTACCGTGACGTTCTAACCTGAAACCCTTCATTTTAAGTACGGGGAGTTATACCTACGATTCTAACCCCCATGTCAAGCTCTAGTTTAGCCTACTAGTTTCCGGGGTGTTACAATATCTCCCCCTTGGGAACATTCGTACTCGAATGACATTCTAGGTACTTCTTAAGGTCACGACTCTAGACTAGCAACCCATTAAGCATGCAACACATCTAAATGCACACAAACAAGGGGAAAACTTCAACTCCAAGATAAACATACTCAATGCACCACGAGGGAATAGAAACTACATTTAACAATCCAACAGGCATGAAATTCTCATAACTAGTCATGTTCAAGGAGGAACTACCCTCTTCTAGCTAAAACATGCTCAACATACACTTATGGAGCTCATATGCAATTTACTCTCAAAAAGGATCTATTCACTGAGGAATATCTCAACTCCGAACTAAGGCATGCTCATCTATTCATCTCATGAAGTTCTGTAGGAAAGTATACTCAATGCACTACAACATGAGGAAATTTATCATGCAACTCATTTTCTTCCAAAACACAGGTTTTCATGAGCATGCACCGCATGAGGAAATCATGGAAATATCTAAAATACACATGACCCCAAAACATAATACAACTAAGAGGAACTTATAATCTCAAGATCTTATAGGGGTCTACAAAATGGGGACTAAACTTCCCAAACTCACTACCCATTTCTAGGGTGAGAATTTTAAGTAACCCAAATCATGAACATCAAGAACACTATACAACCTTGCTATCTAAGCACATCACCTCCCTTTTGGGAGTAAGCCTAAACCTATTTTCTAAGCACCGCTCTTCAAACTCTAAGGTCGGATCTAAACATCACTAAGCTTTCATGTCCATCACACAAGAGGATTCTAAACCATGGTGAACTACACTACTACTTTTTATAGGAGTCTACTAATTGAACATCCCAAGGTATCTTCTAAACATCATATTCATCAAATCTTTCAAACATACCCCACAACTTATAATGACTAAATCGGTTTCTACCATTAATACTTCAATGAGGTTAACTCATACGAAGGGCACCAACAAAGTCTAGCATATCAAGTCACAAAAGACAAGCAACACCGGAATCTAATTAAAGCATAAAATACATACCAGAATCGACATTCAAAAGATACTCTTGTTCACCTCTAGCATGGAGAGCATAGGACCTATTCTTCTTTGGAGCACTACCAACCTAACCAATTGGACCGGATGTAGGGTAGGGTTGAAACCTATGATGACTATCTCCTTTATTTCTACCAACTTTAGGGCAATTTCTTATGTTGTGGCCCAACTCACCACAACCAAAATAAACATTAGAACCCGCTAGCCATTCACCCGCATGCGTCCTATCACACTTACAACATCCCAACAATAGAATCTAACTACTATCGTCTTGAGACTTATGGTTAGACACCCTTTCTTGGTTGAACTTAGGAGTGTTTGAGAGCCATTGACCAGGGAACTGTTGTCTAAACCTAGGGTGACGTTGTCCATCGGACCATGCGTTGGAGAAGTTTCCATCTCTGGTTCTTGCCCTCTTTGCTTCCCTATTCTTCTCCTTATGCTTTAATTCTTCAATTTGTTGGGCATGCACCATAGGACGTGAGATATCGATATCATGATGGAGCAATTTCGTACGACATTATTTTCCTACTATGTCGGACACGCTCATCAAATACCTACTCATCATATCCCTCTCATTCGTCACCATAGATGGAGCATAATTGGATAGTTGGGTAAATTTCAAGGCATACTCCTTACCACTCATGCTACCTTGCCTAAAGTTAATGAACTCTTACACCTTAGATTCCCTCAACTCTCAGGGAAAGAACCTATCAAGAAACGCTAATTTGAACACTTCACACTCTATTGGACCCTCTCCTACTGGTCTTCCACCCTTCCACTGATCATACCATACTTGAGTAACATCTTTTAGTTGGTAGGTGGCTAATTATGCCTTCTTTTCCAAAGACACCCCCATAATAGCAAGAACTTTATAAACCTCATCAATAAACCTTTGGGTATCCTTTTCCACTTAAGAGCCATAAAATTCAGGAGGGTTCATTCTAGCAAAATCCCTAACCCTTGAAGGAGCCGAATTCTCATTAAGATTCACCGGAGCTACAACCTCTCTATTGGCTTTAGCCGTTACGACTTGAGCCAACATTTGGATAGTAGACCTAAACTCCGCATGGGTCACATTCTCAACCAAAGGATCAACCACAGCTTGATTAGCTTGAGGAGGAACCTTATGATCCACATTGTCTTCCTCAATCCTCCTAGCATTTGCCCTTGTATTAGCCATATCCTGAAATCCATCGGGCACTAATTATGTCACGACCCAGACCGTCGTGATTGGCACCCACACAAACCCTCCGGTGGGAGAACCATTACTACAACCCAAACTAACAAATCTTATGAAAACTAAGGCATTTAAAAATACAGAAGCAGGTTTAAATGACTATAAAATGGAGTCCCCATAATTCCAAGGTTTAAACAAACAACTAACCAAACTATTGTGGAAGAACAACCCCTAGAATCTGAAAGCCATTGTACCAAAACTCTACTAACGACAAGTCTGAGAACAAAGGGTACAACCCCGAAACAAAACAACACCTTAAACAATTAGTCTGAGTCCGAAAAGAGTAGACTAAAACAAGACATATCCACGGCAGCCTGAAAGAACTGGCTAACCCTTGAATCTGGTCACGCTCAACAGTCACTTAGTTGAGGTCTATCAATAGCCGCCTGAAGATGCCCTGTACTCAACAAAGAACAAGCAAGTGCAGTATCAGTACACAACCACAGTGTAATGGTAGGATCACGCGGCTATCCAAATAAGTGAAACACATGCAAGTAACCACAACATTATAAAACAAGTATATACCGAACATATACAATATTAGTCACCTTTTCAGGATCATGTAGCATCCTACATTCTCAATAGTACACATTGGTCATCATTTTTAGAAAAATTTATGGTCTTCCAATATCAATCATCATTAGATATGAATGTAATCATCACAAGTAGATACACAACACAATTCAATGGTCCTCTCATGGAACCCACACCCAAACTGTTAGCATACCAGAACGTGGTACCCGATCCAAGGTTTATGTAGGAATGTGGCAACCGATCCGATGTTTATGCCGGAATGTGGCAACCGATCCTATATTCATGCCGAAACGTGGCAACCGATCCCAACTAGTATGTCGAATTGTGACACCCGCACATTCAACAAACAACAATCACAATCACAATGTATATTCTCAAAATGATACAGCAAGACGTAATTCAATGCATACAATTATTCAATTATCCTCATTTACTATTAGGGTGATTAATAATGCAAAATTCGCATACATACATGCATTATAATGAAGCAATTACAAACATATATCACACCAACATGAAATCACAACCATCACCTACCTCGAATCCAAGTTTGAATCTCCTAAGGCACTTGAGTCTTCCCTTTCCGGATTCTTCCCACTTGTTCGTGGTCTAAAAACATACAATTAACGCAAAGATCAATAAACGAGGCCTAAATAACCGGATTATAATCAATAATTTCAATCCTTGGTCAAACCCTTGATCCTCATACCCATATTAGGGTTTCTTCCACCATAAATCACGGATCAAAACCCTTCCCCATCGATAATTGCCCACGAATTTACATTCTACGGATCAGAAAATGGATTCGGGGAATTAAAACCTTACCTTTAGCCTCAAGAATGGTGGAAAATTGTCTAGACAACACCTGGGGTCGTTCCTTAGCTCTCATAGTTGAAAAGTGAAGAATAAAGATGTTTTGGGGTTTATTTACGACTTTAAGTTGCGTCGAACCCTCCGTAGCGGTCCTCACCCCGCCACAGCATCCCTACCCTGGCGACAGAAATCTCGTCCCAACGGCTTGCACGGAACCAGTGAGATATTTTAATATTTCCAAGACCCCCATTAAACAACACATATTTAACCAACGAAGCTCAAACAAATATCGTTCACGCTACAATCAATTATGGGAGTTCTACTCACCCAAAATCAATTCTGTAAAGTAATACGGATTCCTTAACATCTTAGATATCTACTCATGTGATCAAAATCATATTTCTATCACCCAATTTCTATCATATTTTCCTAGACCTTACTGACTCTGATTTCGTCCAAATCTGGACTAGGCTAGGAAATCCCAAGTTACTACCAAAAAGTTTTCTGACCCGAATTCTTTCCCCCATTAGCTTTTCTCTAACGACAGAATCAGGTCATTACAATAGATACCAATTTACCCATCACTCATCCCCAATTGATCAACTAAGAAAGATTGGCTGAAGTAAGGGTAGAGTAGTATCTGAATCGTCGAGTTACTGGGGATACTTGTCTCACATGTCCTTAGCTTCGAGACATCGCGATCAAGAATTTCAACCGCTTCTTCCTCATACAAAAGGTCTTGTTCAACAAAACTGACTCTCACTTTATAATAATATCTTCATCCCCGAACCAACCAATTGAATACCTACACATCCTACAATACAATGCCTCAATGAAGTCATCACAATACTCGAGTGATAATTATTGTTGTATGCACACTTAACTAAAAACAAAGCTATTCCCAATAACCACCAAAGTTGATCGTACACATGTCTACAAAATGTTATAAAGGACCTTGACACAATCATCCAGACGAATCCTTTAGCACTTAATCATGATAAAATTCAAACTCAATACTCGCTACAAATAGAAGTGAACCTGAATCAACCAACACACACTCATAATACCAACACAATCATAGTTCTTATCAACATCTCCTTCCCACAACATAAATTTCCATGAGCTTAAGTTACAAAAATTTGGTCTTTATCCATCAGACTCATTGGAGGATATGCCCAAGCATACAAAACCTCTAACAACACTATCGAAATGCTAGATTTAGCAACTGTGATTATAGATTATCCTTAAGAATAGTAGAATAGGACCCAATGATCCCCCACATTCAATCACACATAATCTATACATGACCTCGATGACAAGATGAAATATTAGATTGTCGGACAACCATAATACATACCCATGATAGTGGTTCTATAAATTCTTATAAGCAAGGTGGTACATGTAGAACAACTAAAATACCTTAACAACTCCCAAACAACACCAATTATGTCATTCGAAATAACCAAATCTTCCCAATCTTCCCACTCAACCAAGAGAACATCGCAAGATTTGCTACCCCTAATCCACCATTAGGGATCCACCCACAAAAGTGAAAACACACGAGAACATAGCTAGTGAATCATATTCACAATACTAACAACCATCATAAACACTCCGACCATTTACCTTATTATAAGCCAACACTTTTAAATGAAACCTTTATTAGGTACTCTAATAATCAAAAGTAATAAACTTTACAAATCAAACCAGGTGTAAGTCCTTTCACATGCTCAATACCGGATACAATTGATCATTCTTCACCTTGCCAATTCATACCTTGACAAAATATATTACCACGAATGTAGACTTACAATGAAAAATCTAAATTGTAAATTCAACCGTATAACACAATCCCTTATCTATCAACATTAGCTTGTACCTTGAAGATTCTTATAAATTCATAGATCTTCGCTTATCGTTGATCGCATCTCCATCTATCTTACAATATCCTTCACTAAAAATTCAATCGTACTTATTACTAAACTCAAAATTAAAAACAAGCACTTATCCTCACGCTCAAGCTAATGTCTGCACAATCCTTGGTCAAGTCTTTTACAATAGCTTTTAACCCATATGATGGACCCATGCCACTATTACCATAGCCACAACAAAACAAATGAAATCACGCGTCTCTAAACCCAATTATCTACCCCTCTAAAGATACCTCTTTAGCCTTAAGAATCAAATAAAATATTCTTGCTCTCGCCTCTCTCTAAAGGTTGTACTACATCCCACTATTTTTCTTCATTATAACTCTAGCTCTTTAAAATTTGGTTCGAGTTGTGTCCCACCATCTCTTAAAACTTTCCATACAACCATTTTACTCACAAAATATGGGAAAGCCACAACCTTAGATACTCGCAAGTTGTAATTACTATACAAGAATTCGCCTAACCAAAAATCTTATTATATAGTTGCATCCCATCACAATCCATCGCGAACTCTTATTACCATTACGCTCAGTCAGCCCTGACTATCATTATGAAGTCAACCTTTTCATCAATATGATACATAAAACTCAGGTATACTCATCAAATTTAAAGGACTTAACCAATATTGGTACACACTTTCTTACTAAAATCTTAAATTTCCTTCACCCAAGTATACTCAATGGAACTTTCTTTATCCATAAGCTTTTCATTCTGGTATTAATCCACTCCCTTATGGATTAAGATAAAATCACCAGTCGTCATACTTCCCTCATTCTTCTTTGCAAACAAGACAAGAACACCCCACTTGGAAACACTCGGACGGAAGAACCCTTTATCAAGAAGCTCTTGGATTTGAGCCTTAATTTCTCTTAATTCTGCTGGAGCCATATGATACAGATGGATGAAAATGGGGAAGTGTCAGTTTCCAAGTCAATGCAAAAATCTATATCTCTATATGGAGGCATACCAGGCAAATCAATAGCAAATACATTCTTAAAACTCAGACACCACAAGAACAAACATAATAGAGGGAGATTCAACCTCGACATCCCAAACATGAACCAAATAAACCAAACAACCCTGCGCTACCAGTTTCCTAGCCCGAATGGAGGATATGATCTTAGCTAGCTTAGGCTTGTACACCCATTCCCACTCTAATCTTTCCCTACCGGGGATCTCTAGAGTTACCGACTTAGTATTACAATTAAGCCAGTATAATAGGGGGACAACCATGTCATGCCTAAGATTATATCAAGTCAGTCATATCCATCATAACCAAATAAACCCAAATCTAAAAATCAAGAACCACAACAGGACAGCACGATTCACATGGGTGACTATGATTGACTCTTCAATTGGGGTGGAAACATGTATGGGGGCATCAAGTATATCACAAACCACATCAAATCCTGAGGCAACTGAACTGACACATACGAATAAGTAGAACCTAGATCAAACAAAACAGTAGACATCCGGACGCAGACAAGAGTAGCTCTTGTAACCACTGCATCACATCCTCAAACTCGGTCTTACCCGAAAAGACATAAAATTGAGCTCTGTCCTCTGGACGGGCAACCTCCTGTCCTAGTTACCCTACTTCTCTACCTGCATTACCATTTCCCTGGCCTCCACAGCCTCGTTGATTTCCTACTCATATACCCAGGTGCTTCACCATTTTAACACACGTTATAACTTATATTAGATTGTTGAACACTGAATTAGATCGCGAGGGTTAGTTTAGGTATTATTCGGGGTCCATAATTGTGACTAGGGGAAAATAGGGGAGACAGGGCTGAGATTCTGTCTTGCCCTATCCCGCTCTGGCGAGAGAAATCTCGCACTGACGGTCTTGCGCTGGCGAGATTACTCTACCCATGCGGCTCCTACAGAAACAGAACCCCTACCAACAATTTCTGGGGTTCCTCTCTTTTCCATGTTTCCCCTAGATTTCCCGACTATAAATAGGCATTTAAGAAAATCTCTTTAGCTAGGACAATCATTGTCTACCCCTACGGTCTACCCAGCAAAGTACGCACTTTAGAATCCTTTTACATCGTTTCAACACTACCACACACATATCCCCAAGATACACCCAGACTCTCACACGGATATCAGTTGGTTGCAACGCACATCCAGATTTCTCGCTTACCAACTACATCGTAATTTATCTAGACCCTTGCACATAATCTCATGATGACAATCTTTTCTCAACAAATTTCATGACACTCAAGCAGTTACAACTTGCAGACAAGTCCAAATTTTTAATTAGTTCGTTCCATAGACCATTACTGATAATCTATGCCTTATATGTCCCCTAAGGCCAGATACCAATTCTAACCTTCTTAGTTCCAATTAACTTGCTTGTGTCCCTTCAGCGTGGACTATGACATCTAGTTCACTTCGTTGAGATACCAATTGGAATCGGGAGGTACCAATTGGACTGAACTCATACCACAAGCGACAATAGTAGCTAGCGAGCCCCATAAAACTACTAATTTCAATCGTAGAACTTGATCAAATCCAAATCTTAACCCCATCAATCTTTAACAGATGGTAACCAGACCTTAAATCTTAACCCCTATCTGAGGCAATGGATAGTTGTTCTGAATGGTGACCCTATTCAACTGTTAGTAATCTATACACATCCTCTCTTGCTAGTGATGGTGTTACAACTGTTGTTGCTCTAGCTCAGACCATAGAGTGAAGGAGGAAAGATACCAATTTGTATCACCTAGATACCAATTGGATTCAAGTCGTAGCACGAAGGAGTAGAGCAATTGAGTTTTTCCTAAAGTCAAATAGCCTCGCGAAGAAAAGTACGAACGTCATTGTACCAGTTCACAAGACTCTACTAGACTCGTTTTGGTACAGTGAGATCAACGAACCTAGGGCTCTGATACCAATTTTGTCACAACCCAAACTGTCGTGATTGGTACCCACACAAACCCTCCGATGGGAGAACCATTACTACAAACCAAACTAACAAATCTTATGAAAACTAAGGCATTTAAAAATACGAAAGCGGGTTTAAATGACTATAAAAATTGAGTCCTCATAAACTTCAAGGCTTAAAGAAACAACCAACCAAAACTAATGCGGAAGAGCAACCCCTAGAACCTGAAAGTCATTGTACTAAAACTCTACTAACGACAAGTCTAAAAACATGGGTTACAACCCCTAAACTAAACAACACCTTAAACAAATAGTCTGAGTCAAAAAAGAGTGGACTTAAATAAGAGAGATCCATGGCATACTGAAAGAACTAGCTCACCCTTGAATCCGGTCACGCTAAATAGTCACTTAGTTGAGGTCTCTCAATAACTACCTGAAGATGCCCTGTACTCAACAATGAACAAGCAAGTGCAGTATCAGTACACAACCACAGTGTACTGGTAGGATCATGCTTCTATACCAATAAGTGAAATACATCCAAGTAACCACACAATTTTAAAACATGCATATACCGAGCATATACAATATTAGTCATCTTTTCAGGATCATTGTAGCATCCCACATTCTCAATAATACGCATTGGTCATCATTTTAGAGCGACATACGGTCTTCCAATATCAATCATCATTAGATATGAACGTATTCATCACAAGTAGATACACTACACAATTCAATTGTCCTTTCACTAAACCCAATTCAATGGTCCTCTCATGGAACCCACACCCAAACTATTAGCAAATCGCAACATGGTAACCTATCTAAGGTTTATGCCGGAACGTGGTAATCGATCCCATTTTTATGCCAAAATGTGACAACCGATCCCATATTTATGTTAGAACCTGGCAATCGATCCTAGTTAGTGTTTCAGATCGTGACACACTCACATTCAACAAATCACAATCACAATGTACATTCTCACAATCATACAACAAGAGGTGATTCATGGCATATAATTATTCAATTATCTTCATTTATAATTAGGGTAATCAATAATGCAACATTCGCATACATACATGCATTATAACGAAGCAATTACAAACATATATCACACTAACATATAATCACAACCATCACCTACCTAGAATCCAAGCTTGAATCCCCTAAGGCACTTGAATCTGCCCTTTCCATATTCTTCCCGCTTGTTAGTGGTCTAAAAATATACAATTAACACAGGGATCAATAAATGAGGCCTAAATACACATATTATAATCAATAATATCAAGCCTAGGTCAAACCTTTGATCCTCATACCCAGATTAGGGTTTCTTCCACCATAAATCACAGATCAAAACCCACCCCCATCAATAATTACCCACAAATTTACATTATACGGATCAAAAAATGGATTCGGGAAGTTAAAACATTACCTTTAGCCTCAAGACTGGTGGAAAACTATCAAGAAAGCACCTGGGGTCGTTCCATAACTCTCAAAGTCGAAAAGTGCAGAATAAAGATGTTTTGGGGGTTTATTTTCAACTTAAGTCACGTCGAACCCGCCAAAGCGGTCCTCACCCCGCTACAGCGGCCCTACCCTGGCGGCAGAAATCTCGCCCCAGCGGCTTGCAAGAAACCAGTGAGCTATTTTAATAATTCCAAGACCCCCATTTCACAACACACCTTTAACCAAAGACGCTCACAAAAAAATTGTTCATGCTATGATCGATTTCGGGAGTTCTACTCACCTAAATTCAATTTCGTAAAGTCGTACGGATTCCTTAATGTCTTAGATATCTACTCATGTGATCAAAATCATAATTAGATCACCCAATTGCTACCCGATTTTTCTAGACACTAATGACTTTGATTTTATCCAAATTTGGACTAGGCTAGGAAATCTCAAGTTACTATTAAAAAAAAATTTGACCACAATTCTTTCCCCATTGGCTTTTCTCTAACGACGGAATTAGGTCGTTACAAATTAGGAGAAAGACATTACAGAGTACGTTAAACTCTGTGGCATGACTTAGAGAATAAAGAAGTGAAATTTCCTAATCATCTTATAGCTTCCCATTCATAAATGTGGCACACTTCATACTTATGACCAAGACTCTACTAGGCGTGGTTTTGAGACAATCCTAAAACCATTTTAAACCCTGTGCTCTGATTACCAAGTTTGTCATGACCCAAGGGTACACCCTAGATGTAACATGGTGTACAAGATCTCAAGAGGCCTCATACAAGACACTTAGAATATCATAACATAAAGCAATAGAAAAGAAACGGTAATTTTATAACTTTTTCCATACAATTTATGTCTTTTATAAAAGCAAGCGGAAGTTTATATTACTTTGTCTCAAACTATCTAAAACAACTTGAATAAATCTTTGGGACGCAACCCATACAAAAGTCTAAAACATAAAAGAAAGACATAAAAGAAAGGTGATCAAATCATCGATGCTATGAGGATACACCAAATCATCAACTCCTTGCTCTACTAGAAACTTAGCCACGGGAACGGTACTCAATATTGTCGGACCCTACATTTGATAAAAATGTAGGCAAGAGTATGCGTTAGTACAGAATGTACTAAATATGATAAATAGCATAACATCATAACAACATAACAATATAGGCATAGGCATAATCTCCAACGTACAGATATTATAAGCATTAGTCAACATAAGGCGTAATCCATGAACATAGGAGGTACAACATATTCATCAGCATAGTAAACCCCTAGATCATAATAACATAAGACAACTACTTCTTAGGTAACCTCAACGCATACTTGTGCAATGCATGAATAAGACACTAGAATCTCATACATACTAATAACCACTTTTAGGCAATCGTAATCATAAACATACTTACCATCTTTTGCTCTCATCCTTAGCTTAAGTCTCATAGAAAAGGGAACCTTCACCTTTATTCAAACATATTAAGGTAGGCAACTATAGCAACAATCCAAACTAAGCATACAACATATAAGAAAAAACTTCATAAGTAACTTCAAGTGAAACTTGTGCAATGCATGGATAAGACCCCATAATCTCACCGATGCTAAGTACCACTTTAGGTCATCCTACATATTAATCATCTCTTTGATCTCATATTTAGCTCATCTTTCATAAATAAGGGGAATCACCGTAAGTCATACATATTATGGAAGTCCTTTCAAGCTACAATCCATACAATTCATTGTTCATAACATAATACATATTAAGGAATCACAGGTATTCGTCTCCATGTTCATTTTAAGGAATCATAGATATTTGCCTCCATGTTCATTTTATGAAATCAGACATCTTCGCATCCATCTTCACCATAATATGATATAGGTATTCGCCTCCATATCACTTTAAAGTCTAATGGTTATTCACTTCTTGCCTTGCTATAAAAGTTATATATTAAGGGTAGTCACCACACACTCCTCATATCATGACATGGGTATTCACCTCATGTTTATCTAATTAAGAATAAGGGATTTCACCTCACATTCCTATCATACAAAGGTCTTTGGGAAATCACCACAAGCCTCATCACATTTCATAGTCCTTGGACTTAGATTCATTTTAGGTGAGCAACCCTTTCAACCTAGAATCATTTTATGTGAGAGAATCTCATATCATATTCATGCATAAGTGTGTATATGAGAATATCATTACAACAACACAACAACATATCATAATCATAGACACTTCACTCTCAAAGTGTTCATAAAGCATAGACTAAACTTCATAAAACATGCATAATATCATGTCTTCCCCTTTCAAGGATCAAAGCTCATATTGAATCAACTTATCTAGAATGACTACGTTATACATGGATACCAACATAACTCATGTGATTCTATCACTTCATACATTCAATCATTCATAAGGTAGATTATGTGGGTAAGGTCCTTCCACAATAATTCTAGCTAGTAGTCTACCATTATCATATAAGCTTCACTCTTAGGGCTTTAACATACATAATTCTTCATATTGGCTTTACTTTCAAAACCCTAGTAATCTACATTCATGACGACAAGCCTTACTCTCAAATCTTTACTTCTTACAATCATCATAAACACCTAGATCACAAGGAATTCTAGTCACATGCTTCATTCTTAAGCAATTCTAGTCATATATCATCATAAAGGCTAAATCTGAAGCCTTACTAATCATGATCCATCATATATACATTATTTAAATTCAATTCATGTCTACATGATTTTATTCTTGAAAAAATACTATACATATCACTAATTCTAGATGATCATATATGAATCCTCAATTTCCCTTCACAAGGCATAAACCCACATTACTTCAATTTCATCAATTAGACTAGGGTTAACCATGGAAAACATGTAATATCATCATAATAACATGATTCACTACTAATTCAATAATAAACAATCAATATCCAATCAATTAGATCGATAATCATCTTACCCCACAATATTGGAAGATACGCTAACTTGAATTGGGGATTTCATCTTCACAATTGGGAGAATTCTAGGGGACTCCATGGATGGAAGAATCCATGGATGAATAAGCTATAATACCTTGATTATAATGCCTTACAAAGCTTGCAACAATGGAGTCTTGACTTGACCTAGCTTTATTTTCTTCTTCTTCATCTTCACTTTCTAGAGAGAGGATTTTTTAGAGGGAATTGGGTACCTTTTGGTGAGTTGAAATAATGACTAGGATCAATGAATTTAAGGGTCTAAAGGCTTTATATAGGTGGTCTATGTAAGGTTAAAACGACACCACTTAACCCCTAATTAATTGCAGAATGTTCCATAAAGCCCTCACTTAATCGCTTCAAGCCAACATTTTGCCTCACCCACGAGACCACACCCACGCGCTATTTGTGTACCGATGGGGCATTGATAAAATAATTGACACATATATTCAATAGGATTTTGTCAAGGCGTAAGATGCATATATTCTTTCTATTGTGGGATGCATATAGTTACTTTTAAAAAAATATTAGTTTGTTGTGCCTTCTATGCCAATTGATTAAACGAGATGTTTGCATCTGAATAACAGGATATTAGATATTTGATTGAGGATCTTTTGGTATTCAAGTCGAAATAACTCCTTGGGTTTCAAAGAGTTTATGACCTAATATACATAGGTTTCTAATCTACAATTCAATAAACAAAGGTAAGGCTACAGACTTGCACATACTTCAGAAAAAAAAATTATCAACTAGAAATTCTCACTCAATAATCATTTGCAAATTAAACAAATATAGAGAATGACCAGATGATGCATAAGAACATGAAGAGTAATTTGAACAACCCAAATGCATAATGGAATTAAGAAAAGAAAAAAATAAATGCAGAAGAGGAGGCATACCTAAGAATCGATTACATGGAAATCAACTCACAAAATATGGTAGAACTTGATGACCTACAACCTGTTCTTTCTAAATTTGAGAAAGTGTAGATGAAATCTGAGAGCTTTATCACTGTATTCCTAAAGAATTCTGATTTGGAGAGCTGCTAGAGAGATATGTGATGAAGTCGATTAGGGCTTATGGGTATTGAAAAATATGTAGCGACTTAATTGTTTTGTATTAAAAAAAAAATAGAGGCTTTTCTTTTAAGAATTTTGATTGGTAAAACTTTTGGCTCTTGATGGGCTTATATGAAGATAAAAATTTAAATTTTTTTTCAAAAGGAGCTCTGTTTTTTCCGCTTCTCTGTTTTTACCAGTATATTTAGTTTTTGGGACTAGGTTGTAATTTATTTGGAGACTAGATTATGTATCTTCTCAATAAGATATAGGATTAGGGATGGGAATAAAATCTCGTCCCAAAACATACACTTTTTGAGACGAGATTATTAACTCATCCCTAAATGTTGGTCTTAAATAACAGTTTTTCTTGTAGTGTAAGAGGGAATCTTAATTGTGAGACATCGAATGGCGGAATGGGATAAAGAAAGGTATTGCGAAATTTGTGGCTAAATGTTCCCATTTTCAACAAGTGAAAGTTGAGCATGAAAAGACAATGGGTTTATATCAATATAATAACATTCTTACTTTGAATTGGGAATATTTGAATATGGACTTCATTGTTGGTTTACCAAGCACACGATGAGAACATGATTCTATTTGGGCTATATTAGATCGTATGAGAAAATAGGCTCATCACATTCCCTTCAAGGTTTCATATTCGGCGGAGGTCTATGCTAAGTTGTAGTTGAGAGAAATTGTTAGGTTACATGGAGTGCTCCTATCGGGGTACCCAATTCACTTCTCAGTTTTGGAAATATATCCAAAAGGATCTTAGTGCTCGTGTTACACTTAGTACGACCTTTTATCCGCAAACTGATGGGCAAGTGAAGCGTACTACCCATACTTGGAATATATGTTAAGAGCTTGTGTAATTGACTTCAAGGGTAATTGGGATGCCCCTTTGCATTTGCTTGAGTTTGCATAAAACAAAAACTATCATTCAAGCATTGCTATAGCTCCATTCGAGGCCCTATATGGTAAGAGGTGTAGATCTCCTATAGATTCTTTTAAAGTGCGGCGAAGTCGCTTTGATAAGCCCGGAGTTTATGCATGAAGATATGGAAAAATATTGGCTTATTAGAGAATGGTCCAAAATGGCTCAAAGTCGGAAAAAGTCCTATGCCGATGTTAGAAGGAAAGACCTTGAGTTTGGTGTAGATGATTTGGTCTACTTGAGAATCTCACCCATGAAGGGTGTGATGAGGTTTGTTTAGAAAGGAAAGCACTACCTTGTTACATAGGCTCTTAACAGATTTTTGAGGCGTATTGGAAAAGCTTCTTATGAAAATGATTTTCCCAATGATTTGGCTATGTGTTGGACATCCGACATCCATAGTTCCCTTAGAAGGTTTTGGAGTTAAGAAGAATCTTTCTTATAAGGAAGTTCCAATTGAGATTTTAGACCGGCAAGTTGAGTTGAGAAACAAGGAAGTTGCTACCATAAAGATTTTTTAGAGGAATCAATTAGTTGAGGGTGCTACTTGGGAGGCCGAGGCCAATATGATGTCCCGTTATGCTCATCTTTTTCCCTCTTTCCCTACTTTATCTTGAGGTATTCAGTCCCTCATGGTTTTCTCTTTTGGTTTCATGTGTCATAGATATTCCCATGATTCCTTATTTATTCATGTTCATGAAAACTTAATTTTTGAGAATATGAGTAGCTTGATAAATTTCTTTATGTCCATTTGAGTATGAGTTGCATACAGACTTCATGATGTAATTTGTTGAACTTGCTTAACTTGGAGTTTATGTTTCCTCCTCGGATATGTACATTTATGTGATTGTATTCATGTTGGGTTGTTAGCTTAAGTTCCTACCTTCCTTATGATGTCCTGAATCTCATTCTAGGATGAATATTCCTATGAGGGAAATAATGTAACAACTCGGATTAGAGAAAGGCTAGAAAAGGGGTTGAGCATGCAGGTCAAGAACCCAAGTTCGACCCTAAAAACCTCCAAGGAGCCCTAGACGGGTCGTGAAGGGGACCATAGTCCATTAAGGTGCTCAAGGTAAGTTTCCAGAACCTACCCTATGGAGGTGCCACTCACACAGATTCCTAGACGGCATGTGGTGATGTTGACGGTTCGTCAAACGAGTTGTCAAGTGGCCTAATCAGTTGGGATTTCTCACATAATCATATAAAAAGGACCACATATGTCAAAACATATCGTGAAGCTTCACATGGACAGTGAAGTCATCTATGAAGGAGACTTGTCAGACTTAGAGTTTAGGGTCAACTTCAAATGATCATATCTTTTAGCACAAAATAGAATTTGGTGTCCCATGACCTATCTAATTAAAATAATTAAGCCCTCGTTCCAACGCCGTAGCGTTTGTCTAATTCTAAGCTCGGAGTAAAAAGTTATGTTAAATATACTTAAGCCTTGTTGTGAAGATCATATTCACGACCTACTAGACCGGCCATCATTCTCCAAACGGCCCATGAAGCCCCTCATGAGAGGCAATTCGGTAATTTTAAGTCACGGTCATTCCAGTCTTCTCCCAATTATTTTAACTTAATACTATGTTATTTTAACTTCTACAAAAAACCCTATATAATAATTTTTACTGCAAAAAAAAACCAATTCAATTCATTCTTCTAAAATTCCAAAAGTTGACCAAGTTCATCCTCTTAAATATTTCTCTCTCTAAAGTTTCAAGAAAAGGGCTAGGGTTTCAAGGAAAGTCTCCAATCTCACAATTGATTTAAAGGCTTTTGTCATCAATAGTATTCACCTATGGATTCCTTCCCTACATAAGGTTCCTAAATTTTCAAATTTTCCAAGGGATAATCTCCAATCGAAGTTAGGATTTTTACTTAATCTCATGGGTTCCTTTCAATTACTATATTTTTTATTTAATCTCTTTTTTATGCATGACTTGAAGAAATTTCATGTTTCTTTGTTGAATCCCTAAGAACCCATGAATAATCTATGTTTTCTAGAATTGATCATAAATTGAAGCTTTTGAATCATGAAATATGAGTTTATAAAGATATGCATGTTCTTTATGAAATTGATGAAAAAAGATCTAAGTTTCTATGACACTAAAGCATCCACGTTGTTGTTGTGAAAGGAATTCTCACATACACATGAAAGCATGATTGTTAAAGGGTTTTCTCACATAAAGGATTCTTAGAGTTGAAAGGTTTTGTCAACTAAACTTTGTTTCAAGATTAGAGAGTTATTCTAATGAAACCTAGTTTGGATTGGCTACTTGATGTGCCTTCCATGAATGATAAGGCTACTGTCAATTACACATGTCTCTTAATGATAAAGACAAGTTGAGAATAATGTCTATTCCGTGGGATTTACGCTTAGAACTGATAGGATATTGAGATGGAAGCTCTCCCGTAGCTTCAGGCCCAGATTCTAGTAGCGATCTCCTTATCCGATACCTATGTGCTCCCCCATCCCCCATAGGATGATTGTCTTAGATAGACATTAGCTAGTGGATCCACGTAAGCTAGAAGTTCATAGTCGTACCTTAGCAAGTAGGACACCCATTTTTTGTATGGGGTAGACACTAGGTTCCATGTTAATAGCTCACACGGTCTTAATGTCGATTAAAGGTAAATATCCCATAATAATGAACTAAGTTTACTTCTAGAAGTATCTCACGAATGTTTTTAAAGATGTTAGCTTACGTTGGCCAGGTTTTATGATTTGTGGTTTCTAACCCTTTTACCTCATGATTTAGCTTAGTCATTGCATGTCATGAAATGGTCCTTTTTGCATGATTTCATACTTTTTATCATTTCTATCAGACTTGGTTTATTTTGTACTAACACGTACTCTTGCCTACATTTTTTAAAAATGTAGTGTGCGACGCTCCGATTTTGCATCCCTGTGGCTTTGCATCCCTATGGTGGAGATCACCTTAGTAGATATTGTAGAATGGTGAGTCCTCATGATTCGACTTAAATATTCCAGAGCTACAAGGTGACGTTGGGAAACACCTAAAAACCCATAATGATTTGTTACATACAACTACAGGAAGCACATCTGCAACAAAAGAAGAAAATAGAACCAGATATGTTAATACTAATATGAATAAAATATTTGAAAAACCATTTATGCCAAAGAACTAAAAAGATCCATTATTCATACCACCTCAGCTAAATACATATAAAGAAAGCCTAGGACAAAACAAAAAGACTTATAACCATATAACCAGAGCCTACATAGAAAACATCCACAAAATACAGACTTTTCTAAACCAGAATCCAAGATCCAAAAGTACAAAAAAACCCAATTAAGTTTATATTACACAAAATCTACAGGGATATAATAAGCTGATTGCACAACCGGGAACAAGTACCAATCTAGTAGGAACTTGCTATAACTATGGACTATTAAATACCGTATATACCCAAACAGGAGATGAGATATCAACAATACTAGACTTACACAAGGCATTTATGCATTATAAAAGGATAACTAAAGGAACACTCTTTTATATAAAGTTCTATTCAGCACCAGCAGAAATATTATATGATGAAATTAAACATATCATACAAGTTATAAAAATCGGATTAACCAGGGAAATGATAATACCAGAAAAAATAGAACAACAAGACGAGATACAAAAAATGAAGATACCAGAATTTTATGCTAGAAAGCGGATTATTGGAATAGCTACTATTTTAAATGAATTACCAACCAATTATTTAAATGGAAATTCAGTATGGAGCTATTATGCAAGAGAGCAAGCTATGATATATTCAAATTCCAGAGAAGTTAGAGAAACAGATATGGAAGACATACGACAATGGATATTAAACTTATTAAAACTAGAGCAACAGCCAACTACAAGAGCAATATGAAAGAATTTTATTTCACCAGAGATAATAAAAAAATATTGCAAGACTATTGGACACAGATACCCAGATCATCAATGTTCAAAGTGGTATGGAGAAGATAACGTAATTCCAGATGTCCAGCTGGAATGAAAGCCAACAACGACAAGATAAGAAGCAAGATTGACAAAGAGACTGACAAGATAAAAGAAAAACAAAGTGTTTCATCTTATTGTAAAAGTAGGAATAATTAAAGTATGTAAATTAGTGGACAGACAAGTGTAAAGTAGTATGCATTATTAAAGTACGTGCATATTAAAGTAGTGAGCATTAAAGGACAAATGTAAAGAAAAGTAGTGTGCATTATGCATTAAAGGACAAATGTAAAGAAAAGTAGTGTGCATTATGCATTAAAGGACAAATTTAAAGAAAAGTAGTGTGCATTATTAGGAGACAGATGTAAACCAGGAATAGTATAAAGTAAAATAGTATAGGACATATGTAAAGTATGACTAAGAGAAATTTGCAATCTCTTCTAGTATAAATAGGAAGCTATTAGGCGCATCTAAGGCAAGACTTTCTCGACGGAAAGCAAGCCTCCGGAACTGGTAGTTGAGGAATTCATAGAAATGGTACTGTGGTAGGTGCTAGTGTGGTAGGTGAGTAATTTATTTTAACCATTTTTATTATAATATTTTTTGTTAAGTGTCTTAATCTTGATATCTCTTTATTATTTTTTGGGGTTGCGAAATTCATGGTAAAATGTAATAATACTTATTGTAATATTCTTTTGATAGTTGTTTTAATCTGAATATTTCTTTAATATTATTTATGATACATTCTAGATATAACATATCTTGGGTTCTTCGGTACATATATAAATTTTCCTCCATTAATTGTTCTAATTGTTTTATATTTTCCATTGATTCTATCCAATATTGTAAATATTCGTAGTTCATTTTAATCTGAATTTATTTCTAACTCATACCATTCTATTCTTTCATTATCTAAATATAGATCTTGTAAATCTATTTCATACCATTCTTGATTTAATATATCTTCTAATTCGTAGTCATCAAATATTTTTCCCCATATGATTCTTCTTAATTCAATTATCTCTATACCGTTAAGTATATATAAGATTAAAGTTTTATAGTTTTTTATAATTTCGTCATGCATATCTTTAGTCCTGTTCGTTGTTTATGCAGTTTTTATTTTCAATTATTCCTTCCTATCATATTCATAATGTAGACACGTAATTTTTGACCGAATTTAAGGTATTACACCATTTTTAGTACATAAATATTGCTTTTATATATAAATTAAATATTTTATTTTTCATCGTATTTTAGTAAGTTTATTTTAAAAGATTGAAAAACTACAAAAAATATATGTTTTCTTTTAATTTAAATTTTAATAAATAAGCTAGTATTTCTTAATTATATTTTTTAGACTAGCTATTTGAATTTTCTCATATTTTATTCAAAATAATTAATTAATATTTTTATTATTATGATTTTTATATATATTATAATAATAAAATATAAAAAAAAAAACCTAAAACTAACCCATTTTCTCCCACTCAACCCCACCTGCATACCCCCACTATCCTAAACACACCCACTTCCCCCACTTCCAACATTACATTATACACCATACAATACACATACATACAGAAAAACGGGGAAAACAAAAAAAAAAAGAACAGATTACACGAGAAAATAAAAAGAGAAGAAAAACCTTCCCATTTTAGTTGATTATCCTTTTAAAAATTCACCAAAACATTTAC